>CM042694.1:511835993-512101009 GCA_023614405.1 Avena insularis
AAGCGCGCCCGGCGTATGCTATCAGTTTGGCTGGCCGGGTCCTCCCTTATGTGTTTTGTTGTCCCCATACACTATACGCGTTTAATGAATTGCTACCAGAGTGTAGGTACGGCTAAACAATTGTCATGTGCATATTTTTGCCCCCATTATGCACAGGGGTAAAAAGGTCTTTTCGTGTCTCTCTTTAACACCATTAGTGAACAAAATGCACTACAGTGTCATATAAAGAAAGAAATTAAGAGCAGATGTCATATAGGGAAGAAAATGTTGTCCAGTGTCAAATAGGGAATCTCATTTTAAGACAGTGTCAAATAAGGAATTTTCTCTATATTGTTTCGGTTTCTACTGATTAAATTCAAAATCTGAACATTTTTAAATATGAACAAATCCAAAATTTGAATATTATTTAAGCCGTTTTTTAAGAATCTGGACCAAATTAAAATCTGAACAAATTTAGAAATCTGAACACTTTTTAGAAAAAAGAAAAACATAGTGAAAGAAAATACTCCCTCCAATCTAAATTAATGTTCTTAGATTTAACTAGATTCGGATATCTCTAGCACTAAAACATGGTTAGATACATCTGAATCTAGACAAATGTGAGAATATTAATTTGGATCGGAGGGAGTAGAAAGAAGAAAAAACAAAAAAAAGGGGGAGCGGCCACCTAGACCTGGCCTAGTAACCCGAACATGAAAGCAAACAAATCCGCTGGGAGTTGTGTGGCGCGATATGAAAGGGCCGTAAGAGCATTTCCACTCGTCCTCCCAATACGGCGTCTTAGCCCGTATGTAGAAACGCCGGATGGTTTTTAATTATAGAGGTGTATCACACCTCCAATACTAAAGATAGTGGAGAGACTACCAGTGGGTCCTTGGGGCCAACGTGGTAGCTGACGTCTCCGATTGACTCCCTATGGGCTAGGGCGCCAGATGATTATTAAGTCTCCGTCGGATGAAAATTTTATTTAGGAAAATGGTTGGACACTTTTTTTATCGTCGGCGCCAATATTCGCTTGGTGCTTTAGGGGAACGAGTGAAGATGCTCTAATCGGACGGCAAATAGGATTTCTGCGCATGATATGCGTCCACGTCTAAGGTACCTTTGAAGCGTCACATAGGAGCGTCCCGGATGTGGTGCATTTCAACTTTTTTGGAAGAGGAGCACTTTCTTTTCTTTTAGGTGGGCCACACTTGTTTGAGCCTAGACCGAAACTTTTACTAGTCTGGTCTCCTATACTGGCCCAAAGTCCGTTTCAAAAATTTATATATTGGCCCAAAGTATGTCGTAGCAAGATTGTTTGGGCTTTTTATTTGAGCTGAAGAGAGGTTTCCTTTAGCTGAGGGACTGGAGTACTTAATCGCTACCCTAAAATCTTGCGGCTGACGACTTCGTGCTGGGCTTAGGTAGGTGGCCTCGGATTGTTTTGGAGGTGATCAACGGCTTGGAGGATGATCACAGAGCTATCTATGGGAGTATCTTGCTCGATGTTAAAGCGAGAGGGACTCAGAGGGGTGGTACTACGTTCGTTCACGAGCGCACGGAGTCCAATGGTGAAGCTCACCGGCTAGCTAGGTTTTCTTCATCTCTGCCTGAGGGTAGACATGTTTGGTTAGGAGGAGATCCACCTCCTGGTATTAACATGTGTGTAATTGTCAATGCTATATGAATGAAAGGCGTGTGAGTTTTTTAAAAAAAAACGCTATCCTAAGAAGAAAAACTTAAACGCAACTCACGTACTTGTTCGCCCCTTCCAGAATGACCTGCTGAGATCTTTCAGGCACCATGAGTGATTTCCTGGGAATTTACACCTTATCCTTGGAATCTTTCCCTACAACCAAAACGGCTGAAGAAGTCATCTTTACAGAGGAATGATAGTCCCGTGAAATATTGATGTACAGCTGCAGCAACCAGGCCTCAAAAGGCTTACACGCACGCCTGGCCTGTACAACATTCCATGCGACAATGATTTGAACCTTGTGGCGATCCATCTCGCCCGAACCTGAGCCGTTCTTTTCCCGCCGTTATTGCACGGCAACACTGTTATGTAGTACTAAACGAGTGTCAGCGTTCCTGCACGCGCGCGCTCGCTCTCATCCCATGCGCCTACAGTTCTATCCACCCCCCGGCGGCGGCGGCAATCGCAGGCCGCAGCACAGTGTTTCCTCCGGACCAGATGTTCTCCTGGCCGCTGCACGCCTCATCCTCTTGTCTGAAAGAACAGAGAATCTCCGGAAGGTTACCGTGGTCAGCCACCAACCTCTCCGCCCATCATGATCTGCAGATCAGGACCAGACGAGATGGATCGGCATGGCTGTGTCCAGAATCTGTAGGCTGTACGTAAATTCCATGTGCTACCAAGTGGTGGCTTCTGGGCATAACGCAGAGCCGCCATAGATGCACAGTGAAATGCCTGCACATGCACACGGCAGATTGGCGTTTCAGCAAACGGCCGCGCCGGCGCACAGCGAAAGAAGAAGCTGTCGAAACAAAAGCACAATCTATCTGCATGCTCACCCCCTGCCTCGTCCCAGGAATGATCCTGCTTGTTGTGTGGAGCGTAGCGCTTGTCTCCTTCGTAAAATTTATTACATTTTCTTTCGCCTGCAGGAGCAGGACCTGGGCGAGTTCGAGTTCGTGTTCGTGCGAGGAACTGTTGGCTGGCGCTAGTACCGCGAGTGGTTTCGTGGTGCTCCGCCTCCTCTGCATCGGCCGGCGTGCAAACCCTGATCACCACTAGTAGTACTAGCGCAAAGGCGCGAGAGATCCGATTACTAGGCCCAGTTTTTAATGGTTCTGGGCATTCCAATCCAGCCGCGGTAGCACTAGCGTACTAGCACTAGCCCCTTTAATTGCAAAGTTGTTGCCGGATGCAACAGTGCCTCCTGCGGGTGTTCGTTCGTGCGTGCGTGCGTGCTCGTGTAGTGTGTGGTCACCGTCGCGAGCTATCATGGGCAGTAAACTTTTATTTCGACGCTCGAGCTGTCGACGTAGAGCTACGCTCCCGGCGACAGTTGAGAGCCTAGCAAGCTGCCAAGGTCGCCCAAACGAAGCATACTTTCGCCACAACTTTACGCTCGGGAAAAGATAACTAGAAGTGGCGAGAAAAGATAAAGGGAAGCAGGTAAAAAAAAGAAAGACCAAAAGCGGTAAAGCGCGCGAGGTGCAATCCCTGGTGAAAGCTGGGATAAGATTCAAGGCCAAAAGCGCAGGAGGCAAAAGGGACCAAAGTATATGCGCATCGGTACGTGGTCGGCACGAGGGCAGTGGCTTTTCCGTACGGTTTTTTACCTCGAGGTGAGACTTGCTTGACCAGCTGCAGCCACCTCACCGGGAGTAAATCGGAGTAGGTGAAAGAGATGGAGCCAGCCTTGAACTTTAACGGCGTGTTTGATGGACTCCTTTTTTTTTAACAAATCTGAACCCAAGCGAAACAAATTCTTCATCTGATCCCATCGCAAAACTATTTCGGAATCTGACAAGGGGTCAATGCCATTTTAAATGGAACCGAAGTTGCATAGGTTGGCGCCAACATAGCAGAAAACCGAACCGAAGGAGGTCGGCTCCATGTAAAATAGCGCTGACGTCGGCTCCATGTGAAATGGCGCCGACCTCCCTAGGTTGCTTCTTTGTTGTCTCATGTTGGCGCCGACATGTACAACTCCGGCGCCATTTAAAATGGCGCCGACCTGAGGGGTCGGATTCCGAAATAGTTTTGTGAAGGCGTCCGATGAAGAATTTGTTTTGCCTAGGGGTTAGATTTGTCGAAAAATACATAGACGACATACCCCCAAACATGCCAAGCGGTGCGAAATCGGACAGTTTGGTTGCTTGCAGGATATCTATGTTATGGTCCGCACCATCTGCAAAGCATCCCACAGACATGCCCAACGAGAACGCCTGAATCGAGCATTTTCACGAAGCCATGCCCCAAAGCTACAACATAGAGCAATGGCATGCGCGCAACATCCACGGTCGTGCAGACGGTAACTAAAAGATTCCCGGCTCTATTTCACGCCAACCTTACCTGCTCTATTCAATCACCTCTTTGCATTGTCCTCCCATGAAATCTCCTTCCTCCTATTTCGACAACGGTGGCGGCGACGGTGTCGTGGTGGATGAAATGCAGATCTACCGTATCGACCACTCCCTCTTACTCCAGCAGCTGAGCGACTGCCCGAAGAGGCGTCACGCATCTCTATCTCCCCGACTGCGCATCGTCATGGCGGAGGTAAACCACCATGAATCATCTCCCCTATTGTTCCGACTACGCCTGAAGTATCGATTTAGGAAGAACTCATTCTAGAAGTGCCTCATTAGGTCGACACGATGGCACTTATCCATTGGGTAGCTACGCGTATAGCTATGATTCAAGCCTGGATCTTACCGTTGCACAAGAGAGATGTTAGGCACGCTGTCTTTCCTCGATTGATGTAGGTCCTATGTTGACCAGAGATCAAGATAGGATGGCCAATATGAACTACATCTTCAACTACAACTATGTATAGGCTCTCCGAATGAAAATATCCCCCTTCTTTGCACTTGTCACAATGTTAAGGGGTAGTATATTGTTGGAAGACAACATCCACACCTCAGGCGAAGAACAACTTGCGATGTTCCTTCATGTGGTAGGTCGTAACCAGAGGTTTAGGGTCATCCACAACTCATTCATAAAAGCATGGAGAGACAATATCATGCTATTTCAGGCGAGCTTTGTATGCAAGCTCAATGAGCTCACAGATGGGATGATCAAGTCTCCTACCGGCCAAACACCTCAAAAGATATGCAATTGCGGCAGCTAGATGCCACATTTCAAGGTGTGCACTTGAACTATATTTTGATTGCACCACATGTCTCATTTTTGCTGTTGTGTTTCTTGTGTTCCTCTACTTTTTCATTGCATTCTTGTGTTTCCTATAATAGGATTGTATCGGTGCAATCGATGATACTCATGTCACTACTAGAGTTCTGAGGTTACAATCTACATCTTACATGGGGAGGAAACACTTCCCCATCCAGAATCTGATCGCTGCTTGTGATTCTGACATGAAGTTCACATATGTTCTAGCTAGTTGGGGACTATCATCCCGTGATGTAACCATCCTTGCTGATAGCATGCCCAGGCCTAATGGGATCAATACCCCTGATAGGAAGTTCTACCTAGGAGATGCTAGATATGGTTGTCTCCCTAAGATTCTTCCACCCTTTAGGTCAACCAGGTACCATCTGAACAAATTCAATGGAAGGAAAAAGTCAATGGATGCCAAGGTTGCAATACACCTCCTCCCCTCCTTCTAGGACAATATCCATGCTCGATGGAACTTATGAAATACCATTCGTAGTAGCTAGGGTTATGTCAATGAATTGATTAACTACCATTCTTAGTAGCTAGCATTGTGACAATGAACTTCTTAATATTATGAGTACTACCCTTGTTTGTGATAGAAGGGTAAGATCACCCATGGAGAGAAGAGGTGAGCACAAACCTAGGCTGGACGGAACCAAGCATACATGCTTGCTTCACATTTGGGCTCTGTGCTTGCATACATGTAACCAAATGAGCTGCAGAAAACACCACTTTCAAGCGACCTAGGGTACCAAACGGGCTGTCAACATGGCCCAATGGATGTTTTTGGTTGGACCTGCTACCTGTGGCACTGCCCGGCTGGGCTGTGATTCGGTTGTAGGCTAGTAAATGCACCCTAATGAAGTGAAGACAACACGGTCCTGATCATATATTATTCACACGATGCCCCTCGGATGCAGGGTGTTGAGCATTATGCGTTGAACTTTGACTACCTTGGCGAATCAAATGACATCCTCTTCCTAAGAGCATCTCCAACTGTTGCAACCCCGCGAAATCACCAGTGCTATTTGGGGGTGCCGTCTATGCCACGGCGCTGGGTAATACGTCGTAAACGTATCTATAATTTTTGATGTTCCATGATTGTTTAGTATCTACTTTCTTATGTTTTGTTCACACTTTGAGGTATTTTTATACATTTTTTTGGAACTAACCTATTAACAAGATGCTATAGTGCCAGTTGCATGTTTTTTGCTGTTTTTGGTTTCAGAAAAGCTAGTAAAGACATATTCTTGGAATTGGACGAAACAAAGCCTGAAGTTCCTATTTTCCCGACACGACACTGAGTCCAAAAGGGAGACGGAGGGGAGCCAGGAGGCAAGCACACCCTAGGGTGGCGCGGGTCACCCCTGGCCGCGCCACCAGGTGGTGTGGCCACCCTGGCCCACCTCTGGCATCGCCTCTTCTCCTATATATCCCCCCGGGACGAAAACCCTAAAGACAAGATCAGAATTCCACGAAAAGTTCCATAGCGCTGCCGTCACCGAGAGGAGATTTGGGGGATAGAAGTCTCTGTTCCGGCACCTTGCCGAGATGGGGAAGTGCCCTAGATCCATCTCCATCGACTCCACTGCCATCTCCATCGCTGTTTCTGACTCCCATGATGAGGAGGGAGTAGTTCTCTCTCGAGGCTAAGGGCTCTACAAGTAGCTACATGTTCATCTCTCTCTCTCTATGCATGATCTTATTGAGATCACGAGCTTTGTAATCTAGGATCTATTTTGCTACTCAAGTTCTTTAATTAATCTTTGCTTATCCCCACGTGTGTGAAGTTGACAGTGTGCACACTGTGTGACACTTTGTCTAAGATTACATAAATACTTGTCATGAGTATAATTTGAGTTGGATGTCTCTATGAGATTGTGGTGTTTGTTGGAACCATCTAGCACTCAAGGTGACAGTGAGGGGTTATCTAGATGGGGAATGCGAACTTTAAGGTGTGCTGGTATAGCCCTACATCGTCCAACCGGAGAGTAGTTCAGGGTAGAATAATGAAGAGAAGATATTTATATGAGAGTGTCCACCAGTGAAAGTATGATCCCTAGGCCTTGTTTCTAAGCATTGAACATCGTTTACAATCTGTCCTATTACATGTTTGCTTGCTGTCACTCTTATTTCAGATTGCAATTACCACTTATAATCATCCATATTACTTTTATTTCACTATCTCTTTGCCGAACTAGTGCACCTATACACCTAACAAGTGTAATGGGTGTGTTGGGGACACAAGAGACTTCTTGTATCTTGATTGCAGGGTTGCTTGAGAGGGATACCTTTGACCACTTTCTCCCTGAGTTCGATAAACCTTAGGTGATCCACTTAAGGGAAAACTTGTTGTTGTTCTACAAACCTCTACACTTGGTGGCCCAACATTGTCTACAAGGATAGAAGCGTGCGTAGACATCAAGCTATTTTCTGGCGCCGTTGCCGGGAAGGTAAGGTAAAAGGTACTCACATCCTCTGGCTACTAAGCTATCTTTTAGTACTATAGCTGGTGTGTGAGTGCTCGAAGTTATTTCCTTTAGATTCTACAATTATATCTTTTTGTTTATTGTTTTTATTTTCATTAGTTAGGCTTAATGGAAAACAACAAGAAAAATTAGAGAGCTTTATAGTATTTATCTTGAGTTAGGACATGAGGTGTTTGAAAAGAAAATTAAAAAACCTATGGAACTTTATTTGCGTGCTAATAGCAAAGTTATTAGTATGAATTCTTTGAATACCATTATTGCTAATGCTATGGAAAAGTCTAAACTTGGGGAAGCTAGTTTTTATGAAAATAATCTTTTTAGTCCCCCAAGCACGGAGGAGAAAATTTACTTTGATGATACTATACCTCCAATATATGATGATTACAATGATGAATATGATATTTTGAGTCCACCTTCTATTGAGGAGAAAATTAATTATGATTACAATATGCCTCCTATATTTGATGATTATGGTGATGAGAATAATAATGATAGCTATTTTGTTGAATTTTCTCCCACTACAATTAATAAGAGTGACTATGTTTATGTGGGGAGTATTAGTTCTTTTATGCATGTGGCTCATGATAAGAATGTTTTATGTGATAGTTATATTGTTAATTTTATTCATGATGCTACTGAAAGTTATTATGAGAGAGGGAAACATGGTTTTATGTATCTCAACAATATTAAGTTTCCCCTCTTTATGTTAAATTTTTTGAAGTTGCACTTGTTTTATTTTCCTATGCTTGTTGCTTTGTGCTTTCATCACTTGTTTCTTTACAAGATTATTTTTCATAGGAAGTGGGTTAGACTTAAATTTGTTCCATATTTGCTTCTTGATGCTCTATTTTACTTCAATTCATATTTCTTATGTGAGCATCACCAAAATGATCATGCCTATCTTAATGGCTATAAAGAAAGAGCTTTTGGAAGACAACCCATTATATTACTTTTAGTTTATTTTTGTTTTGTTGGGTCTTGGAAGTTATTGCCTCTGTAATAACCTCTCCTTATCCTTTTTGTTTGGTTTTTTTGCCAAGAATAACCTCTAATGAGAGGGAAGTAAGACTTGGGAAAGTTGTTGTCCCGAAACAAAATTTTGTGCTCCACTGTAAAAATTCGTGAAAATCTCTGTACGTCGGATTGAGCTGTAATTTTTTGTGCTTCTGCCCCAGGTTATTATCTAACTTTTGTTTCATCAATACTTTTCGATTTGAGCAACATAAGGTCTTCGAAAAAAATTGGTTTTTACCTGTTGGTCTGTTTTGACAGATTTCTACCATTATTTGCATTTGCCTCTCAATCTCTTTCTCTTTGAGTTCTCTTTGATCACTTGAGATTTTAGAAGAAATTTCTATAGTAGCTTGTGTTCTAATGGAAGTTTTACTTGTGATGAAACTAAACCATAGGACCAATTATCTTGAATACACTAATGTTGCTAATGAGGATTGTGTGAAGTTTTGTATGAAGGAAAATTTTCAAGTGTAGGGGAAGAATAATGTGAATAAGATGAAGTATGGACAAAAGCTCAAGCTTGGGAATGCCACCCGTGTCACCCCAAGAAATATTCAAGAAGTACAAGCGTCAAAGCTTGGGGATGCCCAAGGCATCCCCTTCTTCATCAATAAAAATCTCAGGTTTTCCTCCAAAACACTTCATTTTTATTGTTTCATGCACAATTGTGTTGTTCTTGGAGCATTTTAGTTTTTGCTTTTAGTTTTCTTTTGTTTAGTTTGCTTAAATAAGTTGGTTGGATCCCAACACACTTCTTTTGGAGAGAGACACACCCCGTTATTCATTGCCTAGAACACTATAGTTTTCACTCTTATTGTTCTGTGAGTGTTCTCCTTTGCTAGCACTGCGTTTAGCTTTAGTTTTCGATTGGTGTTGGAAAAGAGTAGGAAGTTTCATACTTATAGTGGTACAAAAGGAAGCTTGTTTTGACTGTGACTTAGACTTTATCATGTCATGTTAGATGTTGCTTTGACCATATGCTTAGAGATTATTGTTGTAGCATGACTTGTTCCAAACAATTGAGATTGCATAATGTGCCTTAAAAGAATTATGCGTTGTTTTAGCATACAAAAGCATAATATTGTGGTATTCTCCTTCGATGCTTTATTTCGGTTAACTTGGCACATGCTTACACCATGTTAAGACTATGTACTAGTCACCTTAGCCTCTATGATCATTTAGTTTTTTGACTTGTAATATCACTTTATGCTTTAATTAATAATATTTTGTCGCTTTGCATGATTATGATCATTATTGCTCTCTTAGTTGGTCGCTCCCAATCTTTTGCTAGCCTCCACATGTACCAAGTATGAGTTCCACTCATGCATCCAACTCCAAATAAAACCAAGGTATTCCAAGAGTCCACCATACCTACCTATTAGCATTATTGCTATTCCAAGTATATTCACGTTTTTATCTACCTTCCGAATTAAACTTGTTATGTAAAAATTAGTGATTAAAGTTGTCACAAACTTGATGGCACACTTTACTTTCTTGCACTTAATAAACTTGAACCATTGTGCCCATCTATGTTGCGTATATGCCTGTGCTTTATAAGTTGTGAATTAGCAGAACCATGTTACCATGGGGAACGCTTTCAACATTGCACATTATTTATTTGATATCATGTTCTTTTGCTTATGGATCTCGATGGTATGAAATAAAAGGGGAGCTTGTAAGCTCATGGAGTTTGTATATGTGTTAGAGAAACGCCTAGGCGGCTAGCCTAAGCCATGCCTAATCATGGTGGAAACTTGCAGCATAACCATAGTGAGCAATCTGTGAAGTATCCTCAATAAAAACCTATGCAAATAGCAAATAAAAAGATCGCTGAGATGCTCATTGTCGTTTGCCTTGTCATTTTTATATGGGATAGCTCCTGTATCATGGGGCAAGGGGTACCCCGTTGGTGGTTCTCTATGATACACATGTACTTACAATGACAAGAACTTACACGTGAGTAAAGTTGAATAGCATGAGGTTCGGTACTCGTAAGCAAGGGGCATGAGATTTTCAACTTATAACTTGTCAAGCATATCCTCATATTTGTTCACTTTAACCTTAATCACCTAAAGATGCTTATGATAGGGGCAATGAGAGCAGAAAGCTAATAAGTACCATAATTTTTGGAAGCTCTTTATGAAACTTGAATCCCATGCTTCCTTCTATGAAGGGCCTTTCTTTTTAACTTTTATGTTGAGTCTCCATCTTCTATCTTTATGCACCTATTGAGAGAGCATAATGGTCATTCTTAGTTTAATGTGCATTGTCCCAAAACTTGTTGATTGATTTATAACTTTGATATTGCTTGTTCTTAAATTATTTGTATCTAGTTACCCTTATAAACTTTGAAGGTGTCTTATGCATTTATGTTTTGCTATACCATGAGGGACAAGCTGAATACCATTCTTATTATGTTTTCTATCTGTGAAACAAACAAACGTCTTTCAAAGCATTGTTATTCATGAATCTTTTGTTTGTACATTTTGCATGTTACAACATAGTTGCTATGTCTTATTGTTAGAACTCTGTCTTTTATTTTCATGTTACAGTACTTTGATCCCAGACATCAATGATTTACAAATACCTTGATCAATATTATGATAGTGCATGTCACCTCAAAAATTATTCTTTTATCACTTACCTACTCGAGGACAAGCACGAGTTATGCTTGGGGATGTTGATACGTCGTAAACGTATCTATAATTTTTGATGTTCCATGCTTGTTTAGTATCTACTTTTTATGTTTTGTTCACACTTTGAGGTATTTTTATACATTTTCTAGAACTAACCTATTAATAAGATGTCATAGTGCCAGTTGCATGTTTTCTGCTGTTTTTAGTTTCAGAAAAGCTACTAAAGACATATTCTCAGAATTGGACAAAACAAAGCCTGAAGTTCCTATTTTTCCCGACACAACACGGAGTCCAAAAGGGAGACGGAGGGGACCCAGGAGGCAGGCACACCCTAGGGTGACGCGGGTCACCCCTGGCCGTGCCACTAGGTGGTGTGGCCACCCTGGCCCACCTCTGGCATCGCCTCTTCGCCTATATATTCTCCTCAGGACGAAAACCCTAAAGACAAGATCAGAATTCCACGAAAAGTTCCACAGCACCGCCGCCACTGAAGAGGAGATTCGAGGGACATAAGTCTATGTTCCAGCACCCTGCCGGGACAGGGAAGTGCCCCCGGATCCATCTCCATCGACTCCACCGCCATCTCCATCGCCATTGCTGACTCCCATGATGAGGAGGGAGTAGTTCTCTCTCGAGGCTAAGGGCTCTACAAGTAGCTATGTGTTCATCTCTCTCTATGCATGATCTTATTGAGATCATGAGCTTTGTAATCTAGGATCTATTCTGCTACTCAAGTGCTTTAATTAATCTCTGCTTATCCCCACATGTGTGAAGTTGACAGTGTGCACACCGTGTGGCACTTAGTCTAAGATTACATAAATACTTGTCATGAGTATAATTTGAGTTGGATGTCTCTATGAGATTGTGGTGTTTGTTGGAACCATCTAGCACTCAAGGTGACAGTGAGGGGTTATCTAGATGGGGAATGCAAACTTTAAGGTGTGTTGATATAGCCCTACATCGTCCAACCGGAGAGTAGTTCAGGGTAGAATAATGAAGAGAAGATATTTATATGAGAGTGTCCACTAGTGAAAGTATGATACCCAGACCTTGTTTCTAAGCATTGAACATCGTTTACAATCAGTCCTATTACATGTTTGCTTGCTTCCACTCTTATTTCAGATTGCAATTAGCACTTATAATCATCCATATTACTTGTATTTCACTATCTCTTCGCCGAACTAGTGCACCTATACACCTAACAAGTGTATTGGGTGTGTTGGGACACAAGAGACTTCTTGTATCTTGATTGCAGGGTTGCTTGAGAGGGATACCTTTGACCACTTCCTCCCTGAGTTTGATAAACCTTAGGTGATCCACTTAAGGGAAAAATTGCTGCTGTTCTACAAACCTCTACACTTGGAGGCCCAACACTGTCTACAAGGATAGAAGCGTGCGTAGACATCACTGGGGCGGTGATTTCGCCCAGCCGCACCCTCGAAACCGCCCCATACGACAATTTTTGGTTAAAAGGAAGAAAAAAATATAAACCATAATTTTGATCACATAGTTCGACATGTAAATAAATATAATATAATTAGTTCAACAAAGCAAGCTCATAGTTTAAAAGGTTCTCGAACACAAATTTAAACTATGTGTTTTCTTTGAGCATCTACAGGTGCTCCACCAGATCTTCTTGCAGTTATCCATGCATATGTGGGTCTCGGATTTTCTCACGCATGGCGAGGAAGGTAACAAATGCAGCTGTTACCTGGTGATGAACTTATGCAAGAGGATTCTGTCGGAAATATGGCTCACTGTCAATCACTGTCTTCTCTCGCTTGCTCTCAATAATCATGTTGTGCAAGATAATACATGCATTCATCACCTCCCACCTCTAATCTTTTGACCAGGTAAGAGCGGAGTACCGAACAATAGCAAAGCGCACTTGGAGCACACCAAATGTTTGCTCGACATCCTTCCTGTAAGCCTCCTAACACTGAGCAAAGTGAGATCTCTTGCCCCCAATAGGATTTGAGATTGTCTTCACAAATGTTGACCATCTTGGATGGATGCCATCCACTAGGTAGTATCCCTTGTTATACTAGTGGTCATTGATCACGTAGTTCACTAGAGGAGCATGGCCTCCAAAAAGTTTGGAGAAGACATTACAGCACTGCAGGATATTGATGTCATTGTGATATCATACCATACCGAAGAACACATGTCAATCCAGAGTCCTGATCAACCACTGGCTAAAGTACCACACTTCAGGCTTCTTTGTGGCCTTTGTATATTCCCTGTCAAGCAAATGAATAGTTCTTTCAGGCCCAATACACACGGTCGATGCTTTCAAGTATCCCAGGAAATCCTCTTGTTTTATTCTGTGCTAGGATTCAAGCAGTGTCTTCTGCATTGGATGTTCTCAAGTACGTTGGCCCTAACACTACCACCACTTCTCTGCAGAACCGATACATGCACTCAATGATGGTGGACTCGACCATGAGTAGATAGTCATCATGTGTATCTGCAGGAGCTCCATATGAAAGCATCCTCACAACAACAGCGCACTTCTGGAGTGAGGAAAATTCCACGGTGTCGGTGTAGTCCTTCTTGCATATGAAGTAGTCGTAGAACTCCTGGATGGACTCAACAATCTTCGGGAAGAGCTTCCGGTTCATCATGAAACGAAGTTGAAATACCACATCTTCGTGCAATGGATCATGGGCGAAGTAGTTGGCTTATACCATGCAATATCCTTCCATCTGCTGGCTCGACTAGCTCTTGGGTCGCCCTGGCGCCGAGCCACCACACCACAGTTGTGCTGACCGGGAGTACATGCCAGCCAGACAAGAAAGGAACTTCATATGCTCTTCATCATTGGCGGTAGCAGCAACTTCCTCTTCCATCAGAGTGGCGAACATCTGCTCATTGTCTGATTCCATCGCCGGGGAGCCAAATTGCTGAACACCTGACGGGCAGGTCGCCGCTAGATCGACGCGATACTATCCGCGAAGCTAACCATTGGCGAAAGATGGCCGGGATGGAGGTCTGGGAAACCGATAGTGCGATGACGCGCTTAGGGCATGGTGCTGGGATGATAGGGGTGGTGCCGGCTGCGATGAGGCGGCATGGGATGGAAACGAGCAGGCATCGTGGAAAAAAGGCGGGCGTTGGGAACGGAGAATATTGCATCGTCTCACCGATAGAGCGGGTCCACCCAACTTTTCGCTTCAGCCGGCGCCCCGCCCTCGCCCGCTCGCATTGGGTTCGTCTTGGGAACGCCTGTAACTACCTCGGTGAATTACGCTCTTAGTTACATGTTTGGATGAGCGAAAATGGTTGTTGGAATTATGCCCTAGAGGCAATAATAAAGATGTTATTATTATAATTCTTGTTCATGATAAAGTTTATATTCCATGCTAGAATTGTATTAAGCGGAAACTTTAATACTTGTGTGGTTTGTGAACAACACCGTGTCCCTAGTACGCCTCTATGGACTAGCTCATTGATCAATGATGGTTAAGGTTTCCTAACCATAGACATGAGTTGTCAATTGATAATGAGATCATATCATTGGAGAATGATATGGTGGATAGACCCAAACTAAGCGAAGCAATTAGATCGTGTCATCGTGTTCGTCTTTGCGAAGTTTTTCTTATGTCAAATATTGTATTCCTTAGACCATGAAATAATACAACTCCCTGGTATCGGAAGAAAGCTTTGAGGTCATCAAACGTAATCCTATGAGAGGGTGATCATAAAGGTGTCTCTCAGGTGATCGGAAAGTATCTGTTGGGTTGTATGTATCGAGATGGAATTTGTCCCTCCCAAGTCAAGAGATATACTTGGGCCACTCGGTAATCGATATCAACACCGCTTGCAAGCATGTGGTTAAGGAGTTGATCACAAAGTGATATCGGATTACAGAACGAGTAAAGTACTTGCTGTGAACGAGATTGAACTAGGTATGACGATCGAATCTCGGGCAAGTAAAATATCGCGAGACGAAGGGAATATATATATGGGATTGATTGAATCCTGGCATCGTGGTTCATCCGATATGATCATCGATGAATGTGTGGGAGTCAATATGGGTGCCCAGACCCCGCTGTTGATTATTGATAGAAGATCATGTGCGCATATTCTCGAACCAGCAGTCACACATAACGTGTCTCGGCTAGGATAGATTGGATAATTGGTTTATGAATTTTTGTTCGAGTCTCGGATGGGATCCGGGACATCACGAGAGGTTCGAATGGTCCGGAGAATAAGATTCATATAAGGCGGTGCAGTTTTGGAGTTCGAATTGTTCGGATTAATCGGTATTGTACCGAAGCTTTAGAACCTTCGGAAGGGGCCAACGTGGTCCCACCTTCCGGGAGGGCATGGGCCTATGAGGGAGTGTCCTGGCCGCATTGGGCCAGGGCACAAGGCCCCATAGGGCCCAGCCGATCCTAGATAAGTTTAAATCGTTTAAACTAGAGATAAGATAGGGTTTCTAGAAGGAGAGTTTAAATCGTTTAAACTAGAGATAGGCTTGGAGGATGGGCAGGGCTTGCCGCACCCCCTCTATATATAGAGGGCTGGTGCGCCTCCTCCCAACCTACACATCTCCTCCAAGCCCTAGTAGCCTGCTGCCTTCCTCTCTCCCTCCCGATCGCTTGCAGTGAAGCCCTGCTGCAAAACTCTCCACCAAATACACCACACGTCGTGTTGTAGATCCAATCCATCTCTCCACCATACTTGCTGGTCCAAGGAAGGAGGAGGCGTCGAGGTGCTGCGTGTGCATCTCATGGAGGCACCGCCACTTGTGGTGCTAGATCGGATCGGATCGCGAGGAGGAGAAGCGAGTACGACTACATCACCCACGTTCCAACGAACGTTCGGCGAATCTTCAAGGGTATGAAGATCTAATCCAATCTCTCTCGTTGTTTGCATCTCCTAGATTAGATCTTGGCTTTCCTTCTATTCGCGTAGAAAATTTTGATTTACTATGCGAAACCCTTGATGGTATCGAGCTAGATCTATGCGTAGATGTGATTCGAGTAGAACGCAAACATGGTTGTTGCGGGCGTTGATGTTTTCTGTTGCAAGCCTCTTGTTTGTGTTCTTCTTATGACGCGGGATAGTGAGATTGAAGCGGTCCAGGCCAACCTTACGCGAGACCGGCTCCGCACTTGACGTGTGGCTTGTTCCACACATGCGGCTGGTGGATGTCATTTTCTCTCACTATAGCTGTCATGGGATTAACACCGGAGTTTGGCAACCATAATATCACCGTTGTGGCTTTCCGTAGGTAAGAATCGTTCTTAGCATCTACTCCCATAAGCCACGTAAAACATGCAACAACAAAGTAGAGGCGTCTAACTTGTTTTTGCAGGGAGTGTTTTCTGTGATATGGTATGGCCCAAGATGTGATGTGTATAATGTATGCGATGATCATGTTTTGTGATGTTTCACGACTTGCATGTCGATGAGTACACAACCGGCAGGAGCCATATGGTTATCTTTATAATTGTGTATGACCTGCGAGTCAACTTCTTATACGCCATGTAATAGCTTTACTTTATCGCTAAGTAGTTAGCAATAGTTGTAGTTGCTATTCGTGGTGGAGGCAATCATGGTGAAGTGATGGAGATCATGCCGGAACGCACAAGATGGAGATCATTGCGCGAAGATTGGCTATACCATGTCACATAAAGTTATATGCATGTGATGTTTATCCTTTTATGTATCTTATTATGCTTAGATCGCGACGGTAGCATTATAAGATGATTCCTCACTTAAAGATCAAGATAAAACTGTGTTCTCCCCATGTATGCACCGTTGCGAAAGTTTCATCGTGTCCAAGCATCACGTGATGATCGGGTGCTATAGACTCTCGCCACATACAACGGGTGCAAGCCAGTTTTACACGCGGATATACTTGGGTCTAGCTTGACGAGCCTAGCATGTACAGACATGGCCTCGGAACACAAGAACCGAAAGGTTAAGCATGAGTCATATGGATGATATGATCGACACTTCGTTGTCCACCATTGAAACCACATCTCTTCTCGTGAAGATCGGATTAGGTGTGGTGAATTTGGATCGTGTTCACTAAACAACTTGAGGGATGTTGAATTTAGTGGGAGTTCATCTAGTAATTTGATTAAAAGTTGAACTAGTTATCATGAACATAGTCTAATTTGTACTTGCAAATATTGTAGATCACATGGCTAAGTCCAACTTCAACTTCAACGTTTTTGCTGAGAAAGAAAAGCTTAAGAACAATGGGTCTAACTTCACCAATTGGTTCCGCAATTTGAGAATCATTCTCTCTGGCGGTCAAAAGGACTATGTCCTTGAGAAAGCGTTAGGTGACGCCCCTGCTGCAACTGCGCCGGCTGATGAGAAAGCTGTCTATCAGTCGCGCAAAGATTATTATGGTGTGATTAAGAGCACCATGTTGTTTGCTATGGAACCGGAACTTCAAAATCGTTTTGAAAACTATCCCAGGCCCTTTGAGATTCTCGAAGAGTTGAAAACCATGTTTGGACTCAGGCCCGTTAGAGATATGAGATCTCCGAGAAGTTCTTTAAGCGCAAGATGGAGGAAGGGAGTTCCGTTAGTGAGCACGCCATTAAGATGTCGGCTACACTCAATGCCTTGAGCAACCTGATCGCAAGATTCGGAGGAGCTCAAGATTGACAGGGTTCTGCAATCACTCCCTCCCAGCTACAAAAGTTTTGTAGTGACTCATAATCAGATTGGTTCCACTGATACGATCACCGAGCTCTTCGCAAAGCTGAAGGCTGCAGAGGTAGACATCAAGAAGGATAATCATGTGTTGATGGTCAACAAGCCCTCCTTTAAGAAAGGTAAAGGTGCAAAGAATCCCTTCAAGAAGGGCGGCGGCAAGCGCAATGCCCCTGCTGAGAAGAAGCTCAGGTCTGGTCCCAAGCCGGAAACTGAGTGCTTCTATTGCAAGGACAAGGGTCACTGGAAGCGAATCGTCCGAAGTACTTAGCGGACAAGAAGGCTGGCACCATCAAAGGTATATTTGATATACATGTTATTGATGTTTTCCTTACTAGCCCTCGTTGTAGTGCCCGGGTATTTGATACCGGTTCGATTGCTAATATTTGTAACTTCGAAGCAGAGCTGCGGAATAGAGGCGGCTTGCGAGGGATGAGGTGACGATCTGGCGTTGGCAACGGATCAAGAGTTGATGTGATGGCCGTCGGCACGCTCTCCTTAGTTTTACCTTCGGGATTAGTTTTAAACCTTAATAAATGTTATTATGTGCCTGCGTTGAGCATGAACATTATTTCTGGATCGTGTTTATTGCAAGACGGTTATTCATTTAAATCGGAGAATAATGGTTGTTCTATTTATATGAGTAACATCTTTTATGGTCATGCACCTCTTGTAAGTGGTTTATTTCTTCTAAATCTCGAAAGGGATGAAACACACATCCATAACATTGAGGCTAAGAGATGCAAAGTAGATAGTGACAATACTACTTATTTGTGGCACTGTCGTCTAGGTCATATTGGTGTAAAGCGCATGAAGAAACTCCATTCTGATGGACTTTTGGAGTATCTTGATTTTGAATCATTTGACACATGCGAACCATGCCTCATGGGCAAGATGATCAAAACCCCGTTCTCCGGTATGATGGAGCGAGCAACGGACTTGTTGGAAATCATACATACCGATGTATGCTGACCGATGAGTGTTTCACGCGGTGGATATCGCTATTTTCTCACTTTTACCGATGACTTAAGTAGATATGGGTATATCTATTTAATGAAACATAAATCTGAAACGTTTGAAAAGTTCAAAGAATTTCAGAATGAAGTAGAGAACCATCGTAACAGAAAGATTAAGTTTCTACGATCCGATCGTGGGGGCGAATATTTGAGTTATGATTTTCTCACGCATCTCAAAGCAAGTGGAATCGTTTCACAACTCCATACCGGAACACCACAGCGCAATGGTGTGTCGAGCCGAATCGAACCCTATTAGATATGGTCCGATCGATGATGTCTCTTACTGATTTGCCGTTATCATTTTGGGGTTATGCATTAGAAACGCTGCATTCACTTTAAATAGGGCTCCATCTAAATCCGTTGAGGCGACACCGTATGAACTATGGTTTGGTGCTAAACCTAAGTTGTCGTTTCTTAAAGTTTGGGGATCTGAAGCTTCGTCAAGAAGTTGATGCCGACAAGCTCGAACCCAAAGCGAGAAATGCGTCTTCATAGGATACCCTAAGGAAACTATTGGGTATACCTTCTATCACAGAAGAAGGCAAAGTGTTTATGCAAAGAACGGTTCCTTTCTTGAGAAGGAGTTTCTCTCGAAAGAAGTGAGTGGGAGGAAAGTAGAGCTAGACGAGGTTATTGAACCTTCTCTTGAATTGGAGAGTAGCGCAGCACCTGAAATTGTTCCAGTGCCGCCTGCACCAACAATAGAGGAAGCTAATGACAAGGATCATGAAGCTTCGGACGATGCTACTACTGAATGTCGCAGGTCGACAAGGTCGCGTGCCCCTCCTGAGTGGTACGGCAACCCTGTCTTGACTATCTTTTTAGTAGAAGACAGCGAACCTACGAACTATGAGGAAGCGATGATGAGCCCAGACTCTAAGAAATGTCTAGAAGCCATGAAATCCGAATTGGGATCCATGAGCGAAAACCAAGTATGGACTTTGGTGGACCCTCCTAGCGACCGAAAGGCTGTTGAGTGCAAATGGATCTTCAAGAAGAAAACGGACGCGGATGGTAATGTTACCGTCTATAAATCACGGCTTGTTGCGAAAGGTTTTCGACAAGTTCAAGGTGTTGACTACGATGAGACTTTATCTCCCGTAGCGATGTTTAAGTCCATTCGGATTTTATTAGCAATTGCTGCGTTTCATGATTATGAAATATGGCAAATGGATGTCAAGACTGCTTTCCTCAATGGCAACATTGATGAAGAGTTGTATATGATGCAACCCGAAGGTTTTGTCGATCCTAAGGATGCTGATAAAGTATGCAAACTTCAGCGTTCCATTTATGGACTGAAGCAAGCATCTCGGAGTTGGAACCTTCGTTTTGATCAAGTGATCAAGAGCTTTGGATTTGTTCCAAATTGCTATGAAGCTTGCATCTACAAGAAAGTGAGTGGGAGCTCGGTGACGTTTCTGGTACTATATGTGGATGACATATTGATTATTGGAAATGACATCAACATGCTTAACGATGTGAAGAGTTATTTGAACAAGTGTTTTTCAATGAAAGACCTAGGTGAAGCTGCTTATATATTGGGCATCAAAATCTATAGAGATAGACAAAGACGCCTGATAGCTTTTAGCCAAAGTACATACCTAGACAAAGTTCTGAAAAGGTTCAGAATGGATAAGGCATTGAAAGGTTCAGTGCCTATGTTGTCGAGTAAGATATTGAGCAAGGCTCGGTGTCCACCTACGGTAAATGATAGGGAAGCTATGAGCAAAGTGCCTTATGCCTCGCCATAGGTTCCATCATGTATGCCATCTTTGTACTAGACCGGATGTGTCCAATGCTCTTAGTTTGACAAGCAGATATCAAAGTGATCCAGGAGTGGAACACTGGACAGCCGTGAAGAACATCCTAAGGTACCTAAATAGGACTAAAGAAATGTTCTTAGTCTATGGGGGTGATGAACAGCTCATCGTAAAAGGTTACGTCGATGCTAGTTTCGACACCGACAAGGATGATTGTAAATCTCGAGTGATACGTGTATATTTTGAATGGAGGAGCTGTGAGTCTGGAGAAGCTGCAAGCAAAGCGTGATCGCGGTATCTCTGATGAAAGCGGAATACATGGCTGCTGCGAAGCGTCAAGTGAAGGAGTTTGGATCAGGAACTTCATCCTTTGAGCTTGGCGTGGTTCCAAGTGCATTGGACCCTTGGAGATATTGTGTGACAACATTTGGCGCCATAGCACTCGCTAAGGAACCAAGATATCATCCAAAGACCAAGCATATCAACATGAAGTTTCATATAATCCGAGATTATATAGCGTATGGAGATCTGAAGATTAGCAAAGTACATACAGATCTGAATGTCGCAGATCCATTGACTAAACCTCTTCCACGTGTAAAACATGATCAGCACCTCAGTGCCATGGGTGTGAGATTGTTGCCAGATGTAAACTAGATTATTGACTCTAGTGCAAGTGGGAGATTGTTGGAATTATGCCCTAGAGGCAATAATAAAGATGTTATTATTATAATTCTTGTTCATGATAAAGTTTATATTCCATGCTAGAATTGTATTAGCGGAAACTTTAATACTTGTGTGGTTTGTGAACAACACCGTGTCCCTAATCGCCTCTATGGACTAGCTCATTGATCAATGATGGTTAAGGTTTCCTAACCATAGACATGAGTTGTCAATTGATAATGAGATCATATCATTGGAGAATGATATGGTGGATAGACCCAAACTAAGCGAAGCAATTAGATCGTGTCATCGTGTTCGTCTTTGCGAAGTTTTTCTTATGTCAAATATTGTATTCCTTAGACCATGAGATAATACAACTCCCTGGTATCGGAAGAAAGCTTTGAGGTCATCAAACGTCATCCTATGAGAGGGTGATCATAAAGGTGTCTCTCAGGTGATCGGAAAGTATCTGTTGGGTTGTATGTATCGAGATGGAATTTGTCCCTCCCAAGTCGAAGAGATATACTTCGGGCCCACTCGTGTCGATATCAACACGCTTGCAAGCATGTGGTTAAGGAGTTAATCACAAAGTGATATCGGATTCTGAGCGAGTAAAAGTACTAACGTGAGCGAGATTGAACTAGGTATGACGATACCGACGATCAAATCTCGGGCAAGTAAAATATCGCGAGACGAAGGGAATATATATATGGGATTGATTGAATCCTGGCATCGTGGTTCATCCGATATGATCATCGATGAATGTGTGGGAGTCAATATGGGTGCCCAGACCCCGCTGTTGATTATTGATAGAAGATCATGTCTACATATTCTCGAACCAGGTCACACATAACGTGTCTCGACGCTAGGATAGATTGGATAATTGGTTTATAATTTTTGTTGGTCTCGGATGGGATCCGGGACATCACGAGAGGTTCAAATGGTCCGGAGAATAAGATTCATATAAGGCGAAGGCAGTTTTGGAGTTCGAATTGTTCCGGATTAATCGGTATTGTCTAAGCTTCTAGAACCTTCGGAAGGGGCCAACGTGGTCCCACCTTCCGGGAGGGAATGGGCCTATGAGGGAGTGTCCTGGCGCATTGGGCCAGGGCACAAAACCCATAGGGCCCAGCCGATCCTAGATAAGTTTAAATCGTTTAAACTAGAGATAAGATAGGGTTTCTAGAAGGGAGAGTTTAAATCGTTTAAACTAGAGATAGGCTTGGAGGATGGGCAAGGGCTGGCCGCACCCCCCCTCTATATATAGAGGGCTGGTGCGCCCCTCCCCCCAACCTACACATCTCCCTCCAAGCCCTAGTAGCCTGCGCCTTCCTCTCTCCCTCCCACCGCTTGCGTGAAGCCTGCTGTAAACTCTCCACCAAATACACCACGCCGTGTTGTAGATCCAATCCATCTCTCCACCATACTTGCTGGTCCAAGGAGGAGGCGTCGAGGTGCTGCGTGTGCATCTCACGGAGGCACCGCCACTTGTGGTGCTAGATCGGATCGGATCGCGAGGAGGAGAAGCGAAATCGACTACATCACCCACGTTAAAGAGCGTTCCGCTGTGCGAATCTTCAAGGGTATGAAGATCTAATCCAATCTCTCTCGTTGTTTGCATCTCCTAGATTAGATCTTGGCTTTCCTTCTGTTCGCTTCCGTAGAAAATTTTGATTTCCTATGCTGCGAAACCCTTCATAAAATAGTACGGTGGGGCCAAGGGCCACTCACAGGTAGACCTTTCGGCCGTCCTAACCATTTTCAGAACATCGGGACAAGAACGAGCGGCGTAATCGGCAGGCGAAGGGATCAACTACATACACAAGTGAGTATGTATGCAAGCCACATACAACAGTTCTTAGAGCCATTCCATCTAAAAGAAACAGAAATATAGCAACGCCATACGGCAAGATTCAAATGTCCTAGATAGAGATAATAGTTTACGAGAGCTCCTCATACATCAAACATAAGAGTATCAGGCAGAAGCGGAAGACAAGATCCGAGTACGGATAAGAAGCAAATCGGCATAAGATGCCACATAAATAAACACATCCCGCCCACAGATCTCACAGATCCCCGTTCCCGGAATCTCTACACCGAGTGATCATTGCCAACATCGTCCGTCTCCTCCACCCAGTATCCATCTTGCGAATACACATGTTCATCTGAATCAAACAATTTATCGTGTGAGACCCTAGGGGTACTCAGCATGTCTTTATGCCTCTAAAGGGGACATATACAGGGTGGAATTGCAGCAAAGATAATAACTAACAAGTCTATAGGTACTCGCTAACCATCCGCCTAACCAATGATAGACGGATGTCCGTTAATTAGTAACAACAGTTATAACAGTATAATTAACAGATCCATCCTCCTTCTCGCTTACCAACGAGAAAGCGGACGAACAACCCCCCATCCGTTGGCAGTTTTATTAACCATTCCATGAGTGTTGCACTATTTACTAGTCAGGTACTTAGTCACTTTAAAAGCGGTACTTTAGTTATACTTGTCTATGATCGAGAAACTGTGCTCCAAGTCGTCCATAACCACGGACACAGCTTTTAGAAAGATTTATCCTGCAGGGGTGCACAAATAGCAACACACACTCGATCAACCTCGGAAAAACCAAATCAAAACCCAACGAGGCATTCACGACAAAGCGATCACAGGATTTAGAAATATTTCAGGGGGCCACCCCATTAAGCTACCATAGCGAAGTTGGCGGCTCTGAGACGGACCCAAGGTTTGTGTCAATGGTAACGATTTGGGAACCCGAAAGTGTGACTGGGCTTGTCGATACCGCGAAAACATTCCACGATCCAAAACAGTACAGATGCTCCACGCACAATCTTAAATAAAGCGGTAAAGCATGGCATAAGTACAGGATAGTAATAAAGCCCCAAACTACTTTGTGGCCCCAAGAAATAAGAATGAATCAAGCTCTGGCTTAGGGGGGTCCACGGCCTCCCGGATGTGGATAGTGCGAATAGTCAAGGAACATGAATCAAGTACTCGGGGGTCCTACGGGACACAAGTGAGCATGAAGAACCAAATAGCAGATATTGTTCGTCGGTGCCACTTTTATTAGTTATCCCATTACTACTCATGTTAAGTTGTTTAGGTACCTCATTATCCATCTGACCCTCGCATACCCTACACATGCTGTTCTACGACCCGCATGGCTCAAACAACTCCTGTAGTAATGGCTCATGGAATGGAGGAACAAGCTTCGGTGGGGTTTAAAAGTAAAGTCTATGCAGTACTTGGGATTCAATTTAATGCAATCGCGACTCAATGATGCAAGAATAAGATAGAGGCAATAGGTACTATATGTATGCAAGCATGTGGTAGTGCTTGCTGCACTCAGTTGAAGTGAGAGAAGGATCTGGGTAGTGCTTCTGGGATTCCTGATATATCCCCTGCTCAGCGTCTATTCGAAGAAGAACCAAACAAACAAGGACCAACATAAATAAAGTGCACAATCATATGTATTGAAATGCGACAAGCAAACAAGCATGCCATGATGAATGATGCACAATTTACATGGCAATAAAGTAGCATGGCATGGGTGAGGTGTGGGGTACAAGAGTAAAGCATTTTATTAAGTTTTAGTCATGTTTTAACTCCAAATAAGTTGTTGTATACTTTATATTTATATGATGCATACTGCAATTTAGAACAAGGAATACATAGATAGAACGGGCTCGTCACGCTGATCGATTTAGACATATTATTTGTTAAATTTGGAGTTATAAAATTAAAGTTATTAATTAATTAAGAAAAGGGCATTTTATTGTAATTTTAATTAGCTCGAAAATTTAAAGTGCTCAAATAATATTTTGAATAGCATTTTTGAATTTCTCACATTTTTCTGATTCCAAAACATATCTCATTTGTATTATTTTGATTTATAATTTAAAAGTTATATAAAACAGATTTTAAAACTTGTTTAAACATTTCTGAATTTGTTTTATTAAAACAGACAAACATGCAGACTTTTTCTACTTAGTCGCAGCTAACCCCAGTCACTGACGGGTGGGGCACGTGCTGATTGGGCGACACGGTGCGCGCCAGGCTTTTCTTACCGCGCGGATGGCTAGCCGCAGTCAATGACAGGCGGGGCCAGCGGGCTCGCAGACCCACATGACAGCGGGCGACCAGGGGGTTGCCACGCGGCACGACGGGGACGGCGGGTTGAGGTTTTAGGGACCGGGGGGTTTTCTGCAAACGTTCATCTGCGACTGGCGTGTGGGACCGGAAGGGTCGCGGGTTGATGAAAAGAAAAAGAGGGGGGTGTGCAAAGTGGTCCCTGCTACTATTTTTCTTCTCTGAACATCTGACGACAGATCGGTGACACACGCGACGCGCGGCGCGGGGGTTCGATCCACGACACGGAGCGCCTTGGGCGCGGCGACCACTGGGGTGTAACTGGTTTGCTGAGAGGAAACGGTGGCACGGCCAGGTGAAGTATCTACGGCGCAACGACGGGGTGGCGACGTGAGCGCGGTGCACCGAGAGCGCTCAACGGATCGATCCGCGCGCACAGGAAGCACAGGACGAGGAGAGGGTGTCAGGAGGGTACGTCGGCTCACCGCGGTGTCGCCGGAGTGGTCGGAGCGCGCGAAGGTGCAGGGGATCAGCGACGGTGCTGGCGGACCGGAGTTCGGGTTTCCTCGTCGGCTTCGTCGGCGTACAGCAGGTACATGGGCGTCTCCTCCTCGCAGCTGTGCATGGGGCAACGCAGCAGGATCTTCTCGGCCTCCTCGACAACCTCCACGCCACGCCCACCTCCTCGATCTGCTGGTAGACGGCGAAGCCGACGGTGGTGGCTGGAGTTAGCAGGGGAGGTAGCAGGGAGGAAAGGTAAGGCGCAGGGGCCAGGGGAGATGGGGAACGGCACGGCAGGGAGACGTGGGGAAGTAGATAAGAAGGGGGAGGTATGGTGCCGTGGGGGAGCGGGGTAGAGAGAAAAAGGTGGCCTCGGTCACCTTTTCCTCCTCCTCCCTCACGTCGTGGCCCGGCCGGGCAGGCGGGGTAGAGGCTGCCAAAGCGAGGGTAGCTCGGTATGGGAGAGAGAGAGGGAAAAGAGAGGGGGAAGGCTCGGGTGGCTAGGTTAGATTAGAGAGGGATGGATCGGTTTAGGGTTTTGGTTAGGGGTAGAGAGGGTAGCTAGGGTGGGTCCCTGCTGGTAGAGAGAGAGAGATGCTCGACATGGTGAGGGATTGGTTAGAGTTAGGGTTTAGCTAGGGGAATAGGGTTGGGATAGAGGGTGGCATGGTGGATAAGAGAGGTGGAAGGGGTAGGGAGATGGGTTTAGGGTTTTACATGGTCCAGGCTAAAATCAAGCATGGAGGGGGTGGTGATATGGAGAGGTGAGAGCAAGAGAAAAAGGAGCTCATAAGGAAAAGGATCCACTCAAAAACCAAAGGAAAACCGAAAGAATGGCCTGGTGATGTTTGTTGCATGGCCCATGCAGGAGCATTAAATGCCCTGTTTTATTCTTGTGAAACAATGATAATATAACATGGCATTATACACATGCATCCCAGAATATGGAGTAAAGCCCAGCTAAAGGAAATAGTATTGGATCCATCCCAACCCACATGAGCTAGATTAAATGTCAAAAGAAAAATAAGAGCTCCTGTTTACTTAGGATGGTGGAATTGTAAGGTGGTAACAAGAAAGGTGGTAGAGTGGAATAAAAGATATGCCCCCAATTCAACTTGGGCATCAAGCATTTATCAAGAACCAAATACAATATAACAAGAGCCAAATACAATTCATAATGCATATGGGGGAAGAACCAAATGGAAAAGGGTTTTTATATGATGCTCAAATGCAAGGTGGCATGATGACATGAGCATGATATAATTATGATGCAACAATTATATGTAGGAAGTAGCCATTGTATTACTAACCCATGTAGCATTACATATGTTAGACAGATGGGATGCTACAACTCTCCCCCACTAAACAGGAATCTCGCCCCGAGATTCTAGGAAGAAGAAGAAGACACGAAGAGGGTAGGATACTTGGCACGGAGCTCATCTTCACGTTCCCAAGTGGCTTCATCCACGGAATGGTGCGACCACTGCACCTTGCAGAACTTGATGGACTTGTTGCGAGTCCTTCTTTCTGCGACTTCAAGGATTTTTGTGGGGTGTTCTTGATAAGACAGATCTTCTTGGAGATTGATAAGCTCATGGTCCACGGTCCTGTCGGGATCCTTGAAGCACTTCTTGAGTTGAGAGATGTGGAAAACATCATGGACTTTGAGTTTTTCAGGGAGCTCAAGAGCATAAGCAACTTCTCCTCTTCTTCCACGAATTTTGAAAGGACCGATGTATCTAGGGGCCAGCTTTCTTTTGATACTGAACCGGTGCGTGCCTCTCATGGGGGTGACACGAAGGTAAACGAGATCACCTAGGACATACTCCATGTCCGTGTGCTTTCTGTCATAGTTGCTCTTCTGGCAACTTTGAGCAACCTTCAGATTTTCAAGAATGATGTGAACCTTCTCCTCCGCTTGAGTTACGATATCGGGGCCAAACAATGTTCTTTCACCTGCGCCCAACCAACCAATCGGAGTTCTGCATTTGCGACCATAGAGAGCCTCAAATGGTGCCATCTTTAGACTTTTCTAGAAACTGTTGTTGTAAGAGAATTCAGCATAAGGAAGACATTCTTCCCACTTCATGCCGAAAGAGATAACGCAAGCACGGAGCATATCTTCCAGAATCTGATTGATCCTTTCAACTTGTCCTTGCGACTAAGGATGGTAAGCTGTGCTGAAGTTCAATTTTGTTCCCAAAGCATTTTGGAAACTTCCCCAGAACTTGGAAGTGAAGATACTTCCACGGTCTGAACTGATCTTCAAGAGGAACCCCATACAGAGAGACAATGATGTTGATATAGAGCTCAGCCAACTGAATTGCAGAAATTGTTTCCTTCACGGGAAAGAAATGAGCCACTTTAGAAAGCCTGTCGATGACAACAAAGATTGCATTGTTGCCCTTTTGCGACCTTGGAAAACCAGTTATGAAGTCCATCTCTACTTTCTCCCATTTCCATTCCGGAGGTTTCAATGGCTGTAGAAGGCCGGAAGGTTTCTGATGGACAGCTTTAACTCTGCAGCAGACATCACACTCCGAGACATATTTGGCACAATATCGTTTCAACCCAGGCCACCAATACTGTGTTTTCAAGTCCATGTACATCTTAGTGCTGCCAGGGTGAATAGAAAGAACAGAATCATGCGCCTCCTTAAGAACTTGCTCTCTCAATCCCCGGTCGTTTGGAACGAACATCCGGTTTTCAAATAATAGAGCTCCTTGATCATCGACGTGGAAGGACTCATACCTCGGCAGTTGAATGTTGGATATTATGTTTTTGGCGTAAGCATCACCTCGCTGACTAGCACGAATCTTTTCTTCCAAGAGAGGGGTTGCCAGAAGATTCAGAAGATATCCTTGATCCACAATTTCAAGGTTGAGCTGACGGAATTCCTCACACAAGAGAGGCTGTTGTTCTTCCACCATGAGGTTGCTGACATAAGCTTTGCGACTGAGAGCATCGGCCATGACATTAGCTTTGCCCGGAGCATAGTGGATGGTCAAATCAAAATCATTAATTGCTTCAATCCACCTCCTCTGACGAAGGTTGAGATCAGGATGTGTGAAGATATACTTCAGACTCTTGTGATCAGAAAAGATTTCACAACGGTTGCTAAGCAAGTAATGCCTCCATACTTTCAAAGCAAAGACAACTGCTGCGAGTTCGAGGTCATGTGTAGGATAGTCGATCTCATGCATCTTCAACTGTCGAGAGGCATAAGCAACAACTTGTTTTTCTTGCATAAGGACCGCACCCAATCCTTGCAAAGAGGCGTCACGGAATATCTGGAAAGGCTTTGATGTATCTGGAGGAATCAAGACTGGTGTGGAAGTGAGCTTTTCTTTGAGTGTTTCAAAGCTTGCTTGACATGCAGGAGTCCAAAGGTATTTCTTGGCTTTCTTGAGGAGATCGGTAAGAGGCTTCGCAATCTTCGAGAAGTTCTGAACGGAGCGACGACAGTAACTAGCCAAACCAAGGAAACTCCGGACTTCTTTAACATTTACAGGAGGAAGCCAGTCAACAATTGTCTTTACAGTTTCTGGGTTGACGGCAATACCCTTGGCAGAGATGACGTGACCAAGATAGGTGACTTGAGGCAGCCAAATCTCACACTTGGAGAACTTTGCATACAAGCGGTTCTCACGAAGCTTGTTTAGGACACAACGAAGGTGTTCTTCATGTTCTTCCTTTGACTTAGAATTGACTAGGATGTCATCCAGGTAGACCACAACGAACTTATCAAGATACTCCATGAAAACCGAGTTCATAAGCCTCGAGAAGGTGGCAGGTGCGTTGGTGAGACCGAAAGACATGACCGTGTACTCATACAGGCCATAGCGGGTGGTGAAAGCTGTTTTAGGAACATCTTCCTTGTGAATCTTGATTTGATGATATCCACTTCTCAAGTCAAGCTTAGAGAATACCACAGCTCCAGCTAGCTGATCGAAGAGATCATTAATCCGCGGAAGGGGATATTTATTCTTGATGGTTTTAGCATTGAGAGCCCGATAGTCAACACAAAGTCTATCAGTCTTGTCTCGCTTCTTCACAAAGATGGTTGGGCTACCCCAAGAAGAAGTACTGTGCTGAATGAAACCCAACTTTTCTTGTTCATCAAGCTGACGTTTGAGTTCAGCCAACTCAGCAGGACCCATTTTATAAGGCCGCTTGGAGATAGGAGCGGTACCAGGTTCAAGCTCAATCACAAACTCAACCTCACGATTTGGAGGCATACCTCGCAACTCTTCAGGAAAGACATCTGGGAACTCACAGACCACCAGAACACTCTGAATAGCTTCCATAGCATCATCATTCAGAGCCGCCAAAGAGAAAAGCTGAATAGCAGGAGTCAGACTTGGAGAATAGACTATACGGCCTTCAGGAATTTTCAGAGAAACCGAGCATTCATCACAATCAATCACAGCTACATTTGCTATTAATCAATCCATGCCCAAAATAACATCAATGTCAGAGTTGCCCAGAAGGATCAATGAGGCCAGAAAAGAAGAACCACCAATCTCAATTTGATTGCCATGGCTGATCTTGGTAGATAACATTCTTGCCCCGGGAGAAAGGACCATTAACTTTTTATCCAGCTGGTCTATAGCTAGCTCATGCTCATTTGCAAATTTGTGAGACACAAATGAATGCGAAGCACCAGAATCAAACAAAACTCATGCAGGAACTGAGTTAACAGGAAGCATACCCATCACAACTCCAGGTGCATGCTCAGCTTGAGAGACGTTGACACAGTTGGCACGAGCAACAGTAGACCCGGGCTTGGTCTTGATGTTGAGAGCCCGAGGTGGTGGTGCACAGACCATAGGAGAGCTTGCCGCATGTCTTGGAGGTGGTGGAGGAAGAGCTTTGTTGTTCATTGGACAGTTCCAGTGTTGATGCCCAGTGTTTCCACAAGTGTAACAAGCACCAGGTGGACGTGGAGCAACGAGCTGTGGACTCGCCAGCGCTCCAGGTAGTTGTGGTTGTAGCCCCGGAGCAGCAAAGGAAGGAGTTTGGTGGCCTTGCCATAGCTTGAAGGTCTTGGTGGAGCCGAGCGGCGGTGGGGTGTTAGGAACCGGAACCACGGCGCTTAGAAGGAGTTGACATAGTCAAGAGCTTCTTTGCATCATGGTTGTGTTTCTTTGACTCCTCAAACACTTGCCTACTTCCTTCTTCCTGCAGAGATGTATGTTGGAGTTCCAAAAAAGACGCCGGCCTTGCATGCGTGATTGCATATTTAATCGATGCATTGAGCCCTTGTCTGAACCTCTTTTGCTTCTTCTTGTCATCAGAGATCTCATCGCCACCATACCGAGAAAGGTTCATGAAGTTTATGATATAGGTATTGACATTGTCATTGCCCTGCTTGAGGTTGAGAAACACTTCCTTCATCCTCTCCATGACAATTTCTGACAGATATTGCTCTTTGAAAGCTCCAGTGAACTGTTCCCAAGTAGGCTGAAAACCAGTGTAGTTTGCCTTGAGGTAATTCTCCCACCACAGAGCTGCATCTCCCTTTAGAAGGTGTGTGGCACATTTTACCCATTCCTGCTCAGGAACATCAGTAGTCACCAGTAACCTTGACATCTCACGCAACCAATCATCCGCATCAAGTGGCTGATCAGACACCTCAAAGTGGCACGGGTTGAACTTCAGGAAGCTTTTGATGTCTCCTCGCCTGGGAGGTGGAGGTAGTGGAACAAACTCATTCCTCCTGACACTTTCTTCAAAACGCTGTTGGTTCTGCTGTATTGTACCCAAGGCATTAGCAATACTTGTCAACGCAGCCCCCAGTTCAGGTGGTATGTCCTCCTCAGAACGGCGTGGTGGTGCCATCCTGTGATTGATATAAAACACAAGTTAGTACCATAATGGAGAATAATAATAATCCAAAATAGTACCAAGATGGAATTAACCAAGATTTAAAGGATACAAATTACTAAGGTGATATTAAAATATCAACAAAGTTCAAAGCACCTAGAAGATATTAAGTATATCGCACACGACTAAACAAGGAGTGTGGTACACAAGCTAACAAAGAAAAAAATTCCGCAAATTTTGGCATTAAAATACCACTATATGCGCAAAACCACTTAACGAATCAAGATTAGTAACTCTACCAATTCAATATACAAGAGCGAATGATAAAAGTAGTGGTATGGTCGCGACTCCATCCCGCACTCAAATCATTACTCCGCACATGAATAAGTATAACACATATCCCAACACCTTCTTTTTAAGATGAACCTAAAGATTAGTAACTACGGAAACAAACACCCCAAACAAGATAACGTCGGATAACAAAGAGTAAGACAGATCGCACCGGTATACAACGAATCAGATAGATTGTGTCGGTTTACAAAGGCCTGTCGGTATGGAATGTACCAACAGTTGATAACCAAAGGCAGATAGTGATAACATTTGGATGCAACAGATAGACAAGGAATTCACACACACACACACAACCTATGGTACTACGGAACCCAGAACACGTGAATCCTAGTTTGAATTTTAGAAGAGGATTGAAAATGTTACACTTCCTTACCAGAAAAGGGTGGGTGGGTGGGTAAGAAGAAAAATGGAAGCAGTCCTACTCTCACGTTTTGTTTTTCCCTAGTATACATAGCTACCAAAAATATTTGCTAGACTGACAACAACCATTTGGCTGAGACCCTGAAGGGCGGGATGGCTCTGATACCAATTGTAACTACCTCGGTGAATTACGCTCTTAGTTACATGCCTGGATGAACGAAAATGGTTAAAATAGTACGGTAGGGCCAAGGGCCACTCACAGGTAGACCTTTCGGCCGTCCTAACCATTTTCAGAACATCGACAAGAAGCAATGCGTAATCGGCAGGCGAAGGGATCAACTATATACACAAGTGAGTATGTATGCAAGCCACATACAACAGTTCTCAGAGCCATTCCATCTAAAAGAAATAGAAATATAGCAACGCCATACGGCAAGATTCAAATGTCCTAGATAGAGATAATAGTTTAGGATAGCTCCTCATACATCAAACATAAGAGTATCAGGCGAAAGCGGAAGACAAGATCCGAGTACGGATAAGAAGCAAATCAGCATAAGATGCCACATAAATAAACACATCCCGCCCACAGATCTCACGGATCCCCGTTCCCGGAATCTCTACACCGAGTGATCGTTGCCAACATCGTCCGTCTCCTCCACCCAGTATCCATCTTGCGAATACACCTGTTCATCTGAATCAAACAATTTATCGTGTGAGACCCTAGGGGTAATTTTCGAAGTCTTTATGCCTCTAAAGGGGACATATACCTGGGGTGACGCAATTGTAGCAAAAGATAATAACTAACAAGTCTATAGGTACTCGCTAACCATCCGCCTAACCAATGATAGACGGATGTCCGTTAATTAGTAACAACAGTTATAACAGATCCATCCTCCTTCTCGCTTACCAACGAGAAAGCGGACGAACACCCCCCCCCATCCGTTGGCAGTTTTATTAACCATTCCATGAGTGTTGCACTATTTACTAGTCAGGTACTTAGTCACTTTAAAAGCGGTACTTTAGTTATACTTGTCTATGATCAAGAAACTGTGCTCCAAGTCGTCCATAACCGCGGACACGGCTTTCAGAAAGATTTACCCTGCAGGGGTGCACAAATAGCAACACACACTCGATCAACCTCGGAAAAACCAAATCAAAACCCAACGAGGCATTCACGACAAAGCGATCACAGGATTCAGAAATATTTTAGGGGGCCACCCCATTAAGCTCCCCGCAACGAAGTTGGCCGGCTCCGAGACGGACCCAAGGTTTGTGTCAATGGCTGTAAACGACTGGGAACCCGAAAGTGTGACTGGGCTTGTCGATACCGCGAAAACATTCCACGATCCAAAACAGTACAGATGCTCCACGCACAATCTTAAATAAAGCGGTAAAGCATGGCATAAGTACAGGATAGTAATAAAGCCCCAAACTACTTTGTGGACCCAAGAAATAAGAATGAATCAAGCTCTGGCTCAGGGGGGGGGTCCACGGCCTCCCGGATGTGGATAGTGCGAATAGTCAAGGAACAGGAATCAAGTACTCGGGGTCCTACGGGACACAAGTGAGCATGAAGAACCAAATAGCAGATATTGTTCGCCGGTGCCACTTTCATTAGTTATCCCATTACTACTCATGTTAAGTTGTTTAGGTACCTCATTATCCATCTGACCCTCACATACCCTACACATGCTGTTCTACGACCCGCATGGCTCAAACAACTCCTGTAGTAATGGCTCATGGGATGGAGGAACAAACTTCGGTGGGGTTTAAAAGTAAAGTCTATGCAGTACTTGGGATTCAATTTAATGCAATCGCGACTCAATGATGCAAGAATAAGATAGAGGCAATAGGTACTATATGTATGCAAGCATGTGGTAGTGCTTGCCTGGCAGCTCAGTTGAAGTGAGAGAAGGATCTGGGTAGTGCTTCTGGGATTCCTGATATATCCCCTGCTCAGCGTCTATTCGAAGAAGAACCAAACAAACAAGGACCAACATAAATAAAGTGCACAAGCATATGTATTGAAATGCGACAAGCAAACAAACATGCTATGATGAATGATGCACAATTTACATGGCAATAAAGTAGCATGGCATGGGTGAGGTGTGGGGTACAAGAGTAAAGCATTTTATTAAGTTTTAGTCATGTTTTAACTCCAAATAAGTTGTTGTATACTTTATATTTATATGATGCATGCTGCAATTCAGAACAAGGAATGCATAGATAGAACAGGCTCGTCGCGCTGATCGATTTAGACATATTATTTGTTAAATTTGGAGTTATAAAACTAAAGTTATTAATTAATTAAGAAAAGGGCATTTTATTGTAATTTTAATTAGCTCGAAAATTTAAAGTGCTCAAATAATATTTTGAATAGCATTTTTGAATTCCTCACATTTTTCTGATTCCAAAACATATCTCATTTGTATTATTTGGATTTATAATTTAAAAGTTATTTAGAACAGATTTTAAAACTTGTTTAAACATTTTTGAATTTGTTTTATTAAAACAGATAAACAGACAGACTTTTTCTACTCACACCCCAGTCACTGACGGGTGGGGACGTGCTGACTGGGCGACACGGTGCGTGCTAGGCTTTTCTTACCGCGCGGATGGCTAGCCGCAATAATGAGGCAGTGAGCTCATGAGACCCACATGACAATGGGCGACTCAGGTTGCCACGCAGCGACGGGACGGCGGGTTGAGGTTTTAGGGACCAGGGGTTTTCTGCAAACGTTCGTCTGCGACTGACGTGTGGGACCGGAAGGGTCGCGGGTTGATGAAAAGAAAAAGGGGGGGGTTGTGCAAAGTGGTCCCTACAACTGTTTTTCTTCTCTAAACATCTGACGACAGATCGGTGACACACGCGACGCGCGGCGCGGGGGTTCGATCCCACGACCTGGAGCGCGTGCGCAGGCGGCGGCGACCACTGGGGTGTAACTGGTTTGCTGAGAGGAAACGGTGGCGCAGCCAGGTGAAGTATCTGCGGCGCAACGACGGGGTGGCGACGCGAGCGCGGTGCACCGAGAGCGCTCGACGGATCGATCTGCGCGCACAGGAAGCGCAGGACGAGGAGAGAGTGTCAGGGGGGTACGTCGGCTCACCGCGGTGTCGCCGGAGTGGTCGGAGCGCGCGGAGGTGCAGGGGATCGGCGACGGCGCTGGCGGACCGGGGTTAGGGTTTCCTCGTCGGCCGTGTCAGCGTCTGGCAGTCTGCGTCTCCTCCTCGCAGCTGTGCACGGGGCGACGCAGCAGGATCTTCTCGGCCTCCTCGACAACCTCCACGCCACGCCCGCCTCCTCGATCTGCTGGTGGACGGCGAAGCCGACGGTGGTGACCGGAGTTGGCAGGGGAGGTAGCGGGGAGGAAAGGTAAGGCGCAGGGGCCAGGGGAGATGGGGAACAGCACGGCAGGGAGACGTGGGGAAGTAGATAAGAAGGGGGGAGGGACGGTGCCGTGGGGGAGCGGGGTAGAGAGAAAAAGGTGGCCTCGGTCACCTTTTCCTCCTCCTCCCTCACGTGCTCGTCGTGGCCGGCCGGGGCAGGGCAGGGGTAGAGGCTGCCAGGCGGGCCAGGGCGAGGGGTAGCTCGGTATGGGGCCAGCATGGCAGGGAGAGAGAGGGAAAAGAGAGGGGGAAGGCTCGGGTGGCTAGGTTAGATTAGAGAGGGATGGCTCGGTTTAGGGTTTCGATTAGGGGTAGAGAGGGTAGCTAGGGTGGGTCCCTGCTGGTAGAGAAAGAGAGAGAGATGCTCGGCATGGTGAGGGGTTGGTTAGAGTTAGGGTTTAGCTAGGGGAATAGGGTTGGGATAGAGGGTGGCATGGTGGATAAGAGAGGTGGAAGGGGTAGGGAGATGGGTTTAGGGTTTTACATGGTCCAAGCTAAAATCAAGCATGGAGGGGGTGGTGAGATGGAGAGGTGAGAGCAAGAGAAAAAGAAGCTCATAAGGAAAATGATCCACTCAAAAACCAAAGGAAAACCGAAAGAATGGCCTGGTGATGTTTGTTGCATGGCCCATACAGGAGCATTAAATGCCCTGTTTTATTCTTGTGAAACAATGATAATGTAACATAGCATTATACACATGCATCCTAGAATATGGAGTAAAGCCCAGCTAAAGGAAATAGTATTGGATCCATCCCAACCCACATGAGCTAGATTAAATGTCAATAGAAAAATAAGAGCTCCTGTTTACTTAGGATGGTGGAATTGTAAGGTGGTAACAAGAAAGGTGGTAGAGTGGAATAAAAGATATGTCCCCAATTCAACTTGGGCATCAAGCATTTATCAAGAACCAAATACAATATAACAAGAGCCAAATACAATTTATAATGCATATGGGGGAAGAACCAAATGAAAAAGGGTTTTTATATGATGCTCAAATGCAAGGTGACATGATGACATGAGCATGATATAATTATGATACAACAATTATATGTAGGAAGTAGCCATTGTATTACTAACCCATGTAGCATTACATATGTTAGACAGATGGGATGCTACAACGCCGGATGAAAAAAAACAGCCCGTGGCAGCGGAAAACAGGTTCGTGGAGGATGGGGACGGTTGGAAGTTTTTTCCGGCTGGCGAAAAAAAAAACCCTGGGACATTCGGAAACGGCTAGAGATGATCTAAGAATATCGTAAGATCGCTCAAAAGAAAAGAAAAATATCTTACGATCGAGGTAAAAATGGTTACCATTGTATTGTTTGCAGACTTCTGTAGTTGTATCATTACCCCCACGTACAAATTGTAGTGTCAAGCATAGAGTACTAAACTATACTATACTTATTAATTAACCAAGGACTGTCCTCGGTTGGAGGTTCGCCCCTAAGTTAGTTAACGATTTCCAATAGTACGTGTGTGCTAGATGGTTCATAAAAGCATGACACGGCACACATATAATAATACCCGTGTAAAAAAGATGATAGGCTATAATTTCTGTCTGCTAGTAGATGTTACTACTAGTATAGGTTGATATACAATTTGCACTACACCGATGATTTTGGTCCCGTGTTGTGATCAGTAACATAGTTGGAGTAGACAGTGGCAAACCCAGAACCCCTTGTAATTTTGGCGACTATACTTGTCTGTCTTGTTTAAAATTTTCCAATTGTGATCACCCCATAGAGGTTGGACACGACGGAATATGCAAGACCTGTCACTTGACCGAGTTTTTCTTTCTTTCTTTAAACTTCCAAGTAGTAGAAATTCAATTACGTCCCGAGCTCAGTGTGCACCTAGGTGAACAGAAAATAAAAAAAGTACTTGCATTTTTTTCAAAAATATCTGAATTTCATTGGCAACAAACACGATCGATTGTGCTACCTTGTCTAAGATTTCATGATGAAATGACATATGTGGTACTCCGTGCAAATGAAAATTTGTGCACCAAAAAGCTTAAATGATTCTCTATTTTTTTGTGCTATTTTTTAAAGAATCTAAGCTCTAAAAGACTACGGGTTTCATTTCTTCGCCAATTTTTGCAGGTATATGTTTATTGCCAAAATAATCTTTTTTTTTCTATTCACCTGGGCAAATGTGAGAGCAAAACCTATGAGGAGAGAAAATTCTATGTATGACATACAATTCCTTAAATTTCAGGCAAAGTTGCACTAACGGTGACATGATAGGGATTTCACATACGAGAAAATCAGGTTAGCCCCAAAACTGAAAATCCTACTATAATAGTGCAAAAATAAATTAATCAGGCAATTTTTAAAACAGGTAAAGACTGAATTAGCCACATAAAAATATGATAAAACCCTAAATTTTAGGAGAAGTCAAAACATTATTTAATATTCTAGAAAAGCTACTTAATTCTAGAAAAGGTACTTAATATGTGAAATCTGAAAATAAAATGTATAAAATAAAAGAATATAACAAAATTAATTTTTAGAAACCAGAAGACCTGTCTTCCCTAAAAGATGACAGAAGTTGCCTGATATTGAAAACTAAGTGTCTAATAATTAGGAGAACAAAATGCAGTTTTTTCAACAGTATGAGTATAAAAACCTAGTGTCGAGACTAACTACCATGTGTGCAAAACCATAAGGTTTAGAGACCAAATTTGTCTCTTCATAAAATAGGGACCAAATTTGTCTGGTGTAGAAAATTAAGAGTCTAATAATTAGGAGATAAGAATACATTTTTATCCATATAGCAGTTTAAAAACACATGCACATCATCTGTCTTCCTGCTTTATCTAGAGTCAGGGACCAAATATAACCCCCCCCCCCCCTAAAAAAGGGGGCCAACTTTGTATGATATTAAAAATTAAGAGTCTAACAATTAGTGTACAGTTTCTTTTCAGCCCTAGCAGTTTAAAACTGAGCTATGCAAGCTAGGCCTCGAAAACACGGTTCAGATTCAGAATGATCCTGTCCTTTCACTTACTATACTTAGTACTTATATCTGACACAGTGTAATATTATACACTCAATTTTTTTTGAATACTTAACATCACTTTAGCCTCGGAGCCGAGTATGTTTAGAAGCTTCGAACACTGAACTGGACTGGGTATAAATATTGCATTCCCTATGCTCTTAGCCTCTCAGGCACGGCGCCAAAGAATGTGCACTGGAGTGCTAGCATACGAAGTCATGAACACATGTTAGGCAGTTAGGGAGTACTACGAAGTATGTATTTTCTATATATCTGCGGTTCACTCACAAAAGCTCCAAGTAGAAGAACAAGAATCGCTACAGCCATATTTGGCTGCATTTTAGGTATCTCTGATATTTTCCTAGGATTTGGATTATTAAAATTCTTAGGATTTTCCCTATTTGGGGTGTTTTGATCCAGATGATTGAAACTATAGGTATTTTTCTAAGAATTCCTATTGGGTTGTTGCGGTGACCCATCACACCACTACAGATTGTAGTGCGCAAGTCGTTGATATAATATTCATGAATTATAGTTTCACAAATATCACATCACTCAGAGTGGTACAGCAGAAATATTGTGGGCCCACAACTTTTACATTGTCATAATATTCAAACAAAATTATACAAATGTTTTGAAATCCTCATTGGTTCATTGAGGACTTCTTCAAATATTGAATTTCAAACTAACTAATTTGAGTAGCAATGGCATCACTAGATGAAATGCCACTGGTGCTCAGCAACTTATTCTAGCTAATTCTGTACTACTCGGCTCATCTATTCTATCCTAATGACTATTCTTCTATTTTCATATCTTCTGGTTCTACTTTATATTCTATATCGTAGTCTACTCCTTCAATGCCTCCAGAAAGATCTGACTCCTCGTAATAGATCTCTTCATCGCCACTGTTTATACTATTCTCCTTTGTCTCGATATTCTTACAGTCTAGCAATGATTAAGAAGATAATTTGAGTACGAGCATACTCAGCAAGTTCTAGTAGTTGGTCGTAACCGTGGATCAAACATCTAGAGTTCTAGCACTAATTCCTAAAATTCCATCTTGAATTCTATATCAAATGGTTTTGCCCTACGACAAAACCAATATTTTAACATCACAACCTTTCTTTTGTCTTTCTTTCTTTTGCAGGTCAAGATAGACTAGAAAGGAAAGAAGAGCAAGAAGAAGGATAGGCAGATTAGGTTGTAGTTATAGATTTTTATCTTTTCTTAGTTGTAGTTTGTAATAGGGTTGTACTTTTTATAAAGTTCTCTTGTAAAGAATCATATCTACGATAAAATCAATAAAGATTCCCTTCCTTTTACATTGTCTCTTTACATTTCTTGTACTTGTATATATTCTTTTATTTGTGATTATTTGAATTCAAGTTAGAATTATTCAAACCTCCAATTTGAATTGCATAACCACTTATAGTTTTTTATATATGCAATTCTTATTTGAGTATTACACTCAAACTAAGATGAAAATCATTTTTTAAATCCTACTTTTGAATTACAAGTTTATTTTGAAAATTTGAATTCAAATCCTAGTGTTGACCTTAGTCAAACTTCAACACTAGAGTTCAATCTCAATCGCTTGTAACCCTTTTAAAACAAAGTTTTAAAAATTTCACACTTTTGCAAATGCATGCTATGCAAAAACACTCATCACAATTTCATCCTCTAAACGTTCCTATTCTCCGGGTCATCACAGTTACATTTCAGAGAAAAATCTCCATCAACATAAGCCTCTTGTGAATTATCTTTGTGTTATTTTGTAGTGCAGGGAAACAAAAGTAAATTCTATACTATTTAATTAGACATGACACTGCAATCATGCATTTTTCTTATTGTAGTGTTTTACTATCCCTGATTTATTAAGGCCTTAGGAGAAGGAGGTCCATCCCCTTTCTCTTTGTAAGGAAAAACTCGAGTTGTTGAATAAGTAAATTTCATCAGTGTAACTAGTAGATTTGAGTATTTGAGTAGAGTTAGTTTTTTAGAGCAGCCACATATTTCACTAATCGAAAACCAAGTTACATGGAGCAACACATGTGGAAACTAAAAGACAAACCGGGATAAAAACGATTATCTTAAAAACTATGCAATAAAATCCTAAGAGACCGAGAAATATAAAACAATCCCTAGGGTTTCCCGCAACTACCATGGGACGTAATTGCAAGATCCAAAAAAGTATCATTGCCAACGAGGCTTTGTAAGTCGATGGATAGGCATGCTGCACGTAGTGAGACACATGTCGTTGTGGCATGTCGACCGGATGACGTCCCCGTGCTGTTTTGATCCAAGATCCGCTGCCTCTCATCGGCAAAGTCGGAGTAAAACGACACATCCACCATCTCCGGACCAACATCCTCACTCCAGAGAAACCACGTCATTCCAGACACCAGCACCATCACAGATAACAATGAACGCTAGTGACACACCGAGAAACTGATCTCGCGGATCTGAAGAAGGGAGAGAAGATTAAGCTATCGATTTAAAGGAACGGCCAGCACACCTTGCCATCAACTTGCCGTGAAGGTTGTCACTGGTGTGGGAGTAGAGTTGAGACAAATTTATTGCCCGAACGCCGCTACCACCATCCCAACGATGCCTCACAGCGGACATACCCTAACCCTACTAGGTGGAGAAATGAGGTTCCCGCTCCCTCCTACCGCCGGAGCGGCAAGCAGAGGGAGAGGGAACCAGCGCCCTTGTCGGCTGAGATCTGGAGGGAGTCGCTGCCTGTTTCTGTGAGGAAGGAGAGGCCAGAGCGTTTAATTGTTGTGGAAGTTAGTTATGTATTTGAGTAGAGTTGTGTACTCTCCGAGACGTCTATATTTGACAGAGTATTCAGTTCATAGACAATCCTGAATTCGGCCATGATTGAAGTAAAGTGGGCATTGGAAGGTACTAGGTTTTGTTTCGAATATTAGTAGACCTTATGATTTGCTAAGGTATAAAAAGTGTGCAGTGTTTCTACCATGTACTACAATAACAGTACCACGATTTGATCAGCTTTTGCAGTTTCTGTCTTGAGAATTCCATGTCTTTTTCTTTTTAGAATCCTACGATGTGTGTACTCATTAACCCTATCGTTGCTTTGCCTTCTGAGCTGTTGCTCTTAATTTGTTCTGCCTCATTTTTCTTTTTCCTCTGCTGAAAAACATAAAGGCCACCTTCGTCTACCGACGCCTCAAAACTCACTCCCTTGTCTTTCTGGGTAATCCTCTAGCTGTTCTGCAATAGTAGAAAGGAAAAGGAAAAGATTTCACCATTAGTGGTGAGTTCTTTTGAACGGTCCATTTGTGGTCAGTGATCTAGGTACCTTCTTCTTTGGCATCAAATCTTGTTATTTTTCTCACAGATCCCGTCTTCTTTTATAAAAAAGTTGCCTCGGTGAACATGCATTTTGCCCACTAGCTAGCAGTACGTACTATGTAGATCTCATTTCGCCCAAGTCTTCACTAGACTGAATTAAAACTAATTAAGTACAACTTTTGTCTGCTAATGTACTTTCGCAGTGTCTTCATCTACACTCTTCAAAGATCGCGAATACCAACCCACTTTCTCTTCCTTGGACGAATGTTTTAGAAACAGTAATTGGACCGATAATCTTTCAACTTCTTTGCAATATATTTCATATACTTTTGCGGAAATTAGCTTACACTTCATTTTCTAGTGAAAAGCAAACTTGCGTACTTGTTTATTTCGTGCTACCTTCATTTCAAAACAGATGCCGTGGTACAATGAACTGTATCGTGCATGATCGATGCCAAGGTCTGGCTATGGGCTCGAGTGATCATGTGGATACGAGTGATCATGTGGATATATCTCTATCAACAGCTTTTTTAGAGTGGGCCATGGATGAATGTATATCATACTTGTGATATTCTTGTTTTAAAGAACCATGGTTTTTTTTATGTGAATATCACTTTGTTATCACGAGATTTAGTTCAAATTATCTATCTGTTATGGCATAGATGAGACATATGATTCTATTTCATTTAACCGTAGGTCATACGGTCTATTGTCCCGTAGGAAGCATCAATAATGCAGTATACAAGAATAACGAAAATGATCCGGACTAGGGGACTTATTGATAGAAAAATCAGCCGGTCGCCTCACGAAAAAATGTTTCGCTCCCGCACGGACCTCCTCTCCTCCACGTCCACTCCCCCTTTGCTTCGTATTTCCTCAACACCAGAGCACCTTTGACCGCCCTGGTCTCTCTCAAGGGCCTTCCCCTCCCTCTTAACCTCGTCCTCTCGCTCCTTGCTTTCCTCGATTATTTTCTTTCTTAACCACCATCCACCGCTTTAGGGATGGTACCCTGCAAAATATGAACCATGGATGTGGTGGCTAGATTTAAGATCCACGTAACCGAGCTCCGACAGAAGTTGGGACAACAGTGAATGGGTCAAGGATCACCCCCTCTCTCCTTGGCGACAGGGCTATAGCCAACTCGAATCAGCGAAGGGCAAAACCTCCATTGTTGATGGTGGATGTTAGTGATTTTTGGCATTTTTATGTTGCAAAGAGCACTTCCACTTGTGTCCTAGAGGTCCTAGGTTCGAATCAGCCTCCTTGCATAATACGGTTCTTCAACGTTTTGTCGCAACCAATGGATATTTGTTGCATGTCTTGGAACTTTTGCTGCATGAGTGTACTTCGATGTCGCAACGAATAAATTATCGTGTACAGTAATGCAGAGAGATGTATTGCAAATATGCAAGTGGGAAAGAACTGCAACGGGGAGTTTTATTTGAAATGATTGGAGGCTAGATATGCAGTTTTCAGTAGATTGGACGATGTGGAAGCCAATTGATCTTTTCTCCGTTGCAGCAGGCAAACTTGTAGTGTGCGCACAAGCAGGGACGAAGCTAGGAAAAAATGCCACTGGGGTCATGCTTATATTCCCTTTATTTGACTGGGGTTATCTTCTCTAAGTAATCATTAGATAGTGCTAATTAATGAAGGTTTTGGTGTTTCTCACTGGGGTCAGCTGACCCCAGCCCCTCTAAGGCAGCTCCGTCCCTGCGCACAAGACTAATGCCGTTGTATCGGGGCCTTGTTTCTTTTTCCTTTTTCTTTTTTTTCATGCAAGTTGGTCCACCCAAATTACATATTGTCACACATAACACCATATTTTTAGAGGACTTTGCTTCGACCATCCGTGGCAAGGAGTGCGAAACAGCTAGCGTAATTTTTGAAAAGAAAATGACCAGGAAATGTAAAGGTATGGTCCCAATGACTTGTACCTGTACCGCTATACGTGCATGGCTTCCTTTTTCGTGTACCATGAGTTGAGGGCACGAGAGGAGCCGTCTCGCTTTGTTCCTCGAGCATGCATGCGGTGAATCTTGGAAGAGAATGGCCTTGTTTCTCTTGTCACTGTCTGGTCTCCAGTGGGAGCCACGCTTAACCGCTTTCTAGATTCTAACCGGCACTGACCCATAACATATCTGCTGGTAGTAGTAAATTATGGCTTATTGGTTGTGGCCCCAATTCGCAATACGGAATATACATTCAGCTTTGTAACAAGTGGTTAACTGCGTGCTCCCTTTTCTTCTATTTTTTGGATGGCCAATGGAGTCGATGAGATACTTCTGTAGTACTCCCTCCGTTTTAAAATACTCCCACCGATCCATATTAGTTGACTCAAATTTAGATTCAGATGTATCTACATATTTGTATACATCCGAATCTAGATAAATTCAAGTCAACTAATATGAGTCGGAGGAGTATAAGATGTTTTAACTTTGTGAATGGAGTGTATCTAGATACTTTTAGGATATAGATTCACTCTAAACTTAGATGAATCTACACACTAAAAGGAGTTTAGATACACTCTATTCACAAAGCTAAAACATCTTATATTTTAAAACGGAGGGAGGGAGTACATGGGAATGGAACAGGAGTGTGCTGATCTGGATTGCTTTTAAAAAGCTTGAGTGAGTGCAGAAGATCTAGAGCCTATGAAGTGTCCGACAGCTTGCACCGTTGCGGAAAGAAAGCATTATGGCAAGAAAAATAACTTGGAAATTAGGAAACTATTAACTTCGCAAAGGTATTCCTACTGTCAGTATAATAAATGTGCCAGTGTAAAATATGATGGTAGTATTAACGTCACACATGTGTCCTCGGTGTCACTAAATTCCGCACGACTTGAACTCTGGGACACGTCACGTCCGCTCCGTGCCACCTTGGTTATCACTTGTTATTATGTTGCTTAAAGCATATCTATAGAACGATAGAGAGGGATTAGCGTATTGAGTCTTATGAGCATTGAGTCTTATGAGCGAGTATATATAGACATACAGAGAATCATATTAGAGTACAAGCCAAGTTAGAACTATATGGAGACGGATCATATCTCTATCATATACTGTCATAATAAACGTACACGCAGTACTCTAACATCTCCGCAGTCGTAGCGGTAGCGTCGTGAACAACTAAAACGTCCCAGATGGTCAGACTAGAGATAATCCGAAGTAGCAACTAATATGCTGATATCCCCGTAGTCCGAGCGGGAATGTCGCGGACGGTGTCGTGGCGCGGTATCTTGGACTGTAGAGGAAACTGATACGAGGTGGTAGCCCTTTGTGCCAATGTCGAGGGAGCCGAGAGCGCGGGCCGTTGCCTTGGTCGATGTTGTTAAGAATATAAATATATAGCCTAACTCTTTCCATCAGTTCAGACATTTGGTTCAGATGGCTAGCATATCAATTCAATATGGTATCAGAGCTAAGAGGCCTTGAGTTTAAATCCTGGCTAACTCAGTATTAAAAAATGCGTACACTAGAATCCACGTCTTATTTTCATAAAAAAAGACACCGGTCTAGACGTGAGGGAGAGTGTAAAGAATATAAATATATAGCCTAGCTTTTTTTGCATCAGTTCATACTTTTGGTTCAGATGGCTAGTACATCAATTCAATATGATATGAGAGCCAAGATGTCTCAAGTTTAAGATCCTGCTCATGCAATTTTAGAAAAAGATCCCGCGACATGCGTTGAACCTATGCTAATGACTAAAATAGCCTAGACCGTGAGAGGGGTGTTAAAGAATATAAATATATAGGCTAACTCTTTCCATCAGTATTAAAAATAAATATATACATACACCAGAATCCACGTCTTAGGTCCATGAAAAAAAGACACCGGTCTAGACGTGAAGGGGAGTGTAAAGAATATAAATATATAGCCTAGCTTTTTCATCAGTTCGGACTTTTGGTTCAGATGGCTAGTACATCAATTCAATATGGTATCAGAGCCAAGATGTCTCAAGTTGAAGATCATGCTCATGCAGTTTTAGAAAGGATCCCGCGACATGCGTTGAACCCATGCTAATGATTAAAATAGTCTAGACGTGAGGGGGTGTTAAATAATATAAATATATAACCTAGCCCTTTCTATCAGTTCGGACTTTCGGTTCAGATGGCTAGCACATCAATTCAATAAATATAGTCATGCGAGGGGTCGCCATGGTCGTTGTCGTGGTCGGGATTGGCGGTGTCTAGGTAGCCGCATATGAAGCCACATTCACATAGTGCGCGAGGATGATGACGGAGATGAGTCAAGCCAGTCGTCGAAGGTGGCGATATAGGAGCCGATGCAGTCTGACCCGTCGAGGACGAGGTAAGACCATAGTTTGTCAGAACTAGGTGCACATAGGTAACGAATGCATCAATTGGTTTTGCTAGAACCAAGGACGCAAAGAAGACTCGTCGGTGACGTGGTCGAGACAGTCGTAGAGGTCGATGCTGAAGAAGACGTTATCGATGACGATGTAGATGAGGTGCCGATCCGAGTTTGCTAGACTCGGGAATGCGCCGGGGACGATGCATAGAGATCCTCCTGTAAGATGGAATCATAAAAGAGAGAGAAACCAGAATCATTCTGAAGAGAATCCGAAGTTGTTCGGAGAAATAAAAAGGAAAAAAGTCGAAAGGTGTTCCTGATAAATAGTGATTTATAATATGCATGTATTATATGTTAATTGTAAATTAATATATATTAAATAAACATTTAAATTAATATTTAGAGGGCAACTTTCTCAACGGGGCCAAAACCTCGGAGGGAATCGGCCCAGGAGGAAGTCACCCTGGAGGGCAGCAAACAACAGACGATGTCACTGCTAGGCTGTATCGACCCGACCCACGCGAGCAGGCGGGTGCCCGCGAGCTGACTGCCACACTGGTAGGCGCCGCAGGCGGGCCACGACCCAAGCGGGGTGCAGGCACACGGGAGGCAGAGCGCGCGCGCGGTGGGCCACGTCAAGGCCCACCCGGCCACTGCCTCTCCACCGCCTAGCCATCGCGAGCCAATGGCGGGCGTGCGCGGGTGGCCAGCCCACCTGGCCGCCGCTGCTGTTGCGGGCCACCATCACTGCTGGCTGCTAGGTTGGCCACGGGTGGCCCACCCGGCTGCCCTAGTTGGCCGATTTGGATGCTCCCCTTCTCCTTTATCCTTATCCTTTGTTTAGTTTCACATGGGTGAGCCTCTGGGAAAGGAACATCTCCTCCACCTATATAAATGGGTAACCATGAGTGGAATTAAAACACAATGATTTTTGTTTTCTACCACGGAACTCTTCAGTGGTGTTAGAGCTGATCTATGCGTAGTATGCTAGTACAGATAGACACATGATGAATATGCGCATTGATCCTTTTGTTGTTACCCTCTTACGTGTATTTGTTTATATCGCGAAATTATGAGATGAGTCGAACCAGACCGACCTTACGTGTAATCTTACGTGAGACAGGTTCCACACTTGACATACGACTTATACCGTAGAAGTGGCTAGCGGGTGTCTATCTCTCTCACAGTATTTGACATAGCATCTACAATGGAGGGCCCCGAAAGGGGTGTATAGACAACTATTGAATCCATGTTGTGGTTAGAAATTCGTAGGGAGAAATGGTTCTATTGCAAAATTCCAAACAACCATGTAAAAACTGCAATAGATAAAATAGAAGTGTCTAGCTTTATATTGCAGGAGGGCTTGTGATGTGATATGGTTATAGTCGTGAATAAGATAAGATAGTTTACTTTCCTATTACTAAGTTATATAGTAGTAGTCATCGCGATGATGAACGACAAGACCGGCGGCGTCATGGACTTGGCGTAAAACTGGTGGCCTGCTGGAGATCATGCTAGAGCTCACGATGGAGATCAAGAAACGCAAAGACAACCATGTCATATAATATTTAGATTACATGTGATGTTTAATCTTTGTGTGCATCTTGTTTGTTTGCTAGTATTAGATACACAATGTTACCATTAAAATAAGATGATCCCTAATTAATATCAACGTAGTGTTCTCCCATTAGTGCGTATCACCAAGAAAATTCACAGTTATAAAGCAGGTCGTGATGATCGGGTGCTAGACATCTCTGTATTCGCATATAGTGGGTGCAAGCCATGTATGCACTATGAATACACTATGGTTTAGTTGACGAGCCTAGCATGTACATACATAGCCTCGGAACACAGTAAATTGAAAGATCAAGCACGAGTCACATGGATGATGTGATCGACGAATATAGTCCATCCTAGCAGTCGCATCAAAGGCCGTGATGATCGGGGATGATGTGGTGTAAAGGGGTCGTGTAATCACTAAACTATCTTTAGTGATGATAGTTTAATTGGGAGCTTATTTGTTAATATGATTACAAATTCGATATCCTATTATGAACTTAGTCTAAGTCTTTTTGCAAATGTCTTGTAGATTATGGTTGTTCCCTCAATTCAGGACACCTTTGGTCCATTTATGAATGGGGAGAAACTTAAGCTAGATGGGTCGAATTTCATCGACTAGTACCAACGCCTTAGGAAGACCCTCATAGAAAACCATCTCCTCTATGTCCTTTGTGAACCTCTGGAAGATTTCCCTAATGACTCCGACGGTGGAGAAGATGCGAGTCTTCGTGCCCTCTATGACCCCTTCATGACCGTCAAGTACACTATTATCCATGCCATGCAATTTGGCTTGAGGGTGCACTTTCATAAAATCGACGCATTTGATATGCTCGGCGGATTAAATATCTTCTTCCCAGAGCAGATTAGGTGCATGCGATATGAGTACATGGACGAATTTACTTCTACCAGGATGGAAGAAAAGCTCTAGCTTGGAAATCAACCTGGATAACATGGTAGAGATCCATGAATGTCTTGTGGATGTTATGGATGATTGGTTGGCCGACGACTTTGCGATAGATGGGGTGTTATGTACGCTTCCTTCTAGCTACAAAGACGTCATCACAAACTACATATGAATGGGATATCGTATAACTTCATGAGTTCATTGCCAAGCTAAGGATATCCAAGGTCGAGCCCAAAGTTGTGATCGTCATAAACGTAGAAGGTATATGTTGATATACAAGTTTAATAATTGTTTCTATGAAACACTTATGTAGTTTTCATGTATTGGATACTTACTCTTGTCTCCTTGAGAGTTGCGAAATGGAATGAGGACTTGATGGCGTGATGAGGCGAGCAATCCAATTGATGGCCGACGATACTCCTTCCTTCGAAGTTTATCATTAGGATTAGAAGATTTGAATAAAGCATTATAATCGAGTTTGTGAAACATTACTAGTGTGTCTTGCTTATTGCGAGACAATTATTCATATAAATGAGAAACAATATGGTTGTTCTTTTTCTATGAATAATTTTTTTTATGATTCACATTGGGATTATGAACAAGTCATTCCAGTCTTTATCTGGTTGATAATAGAACATTTATGAAAAATTACCAAAAGATATCCATACCTTCAAGTCAAGATAGATATAAAATTAACAAAAATTTCAAATTCTCTGTGATTGGATCGAAGTGATTGAGAATTCAAGTTAATAAAAAATTGGCATAAAAGGACTTGTGAAAAACTATTTCACAAATTATGATGATTTGACAAATCAAATCTTACTGGTAAGTCTAAAACATCATGGTCATATGTATGAGATACATATGGTCTGAAATAAACTTCCACTAGATTAACGTTAAAGAATTACAGTTAGAGATTGAAATAGTAAATACTCAATTGAAATTATAAGGAACATATAAAGATTCATGGAAACAACACAATATGAGATATGGCATGTTCGAGTTTCTAGAGATTTCGATAGTTCGAGATCATTACGAATAAGTAAATATTTGTGGTGTCTTCTTAGGAAACTATGAATACAAATTCCAAAATAAAAACTAAGAAGGAAAAACTTGTATTGTCTTAATGTGGTACTTCTTTGAAAAAATGTTTTCTTATAGAAGTGTTAGTGGAAGAGGTATAAGTATATGTGAAGGTTTAACCTAACCTACGAATTGTTGAGTAAGTAGAACGGAATTTGTTCCGAGAGTCAAACTCTACAAAATAGAGGGGAAACTATAATGATGTGATCACAATGTTTTAGTTATTGCTTTATAAAAGTAGGATTCAAGAATTTGTTCTGTCACTTGTAGAATTTTATTCTTGATTCACTTGTCTTCTATTAAAACAAGACATACTTACGAACTACAGAAAAGATTGATGGACCTAAGTGTAATAAATGACTTAGAGTCATGAAATCCTAAATTAAGTTACATTTGAGATTACAAAGTAAAAGTTACTTGATCTCATTAAGTAATAGCATTTACTTAGTCCTTCCCAGTAAACTCTTGAAGGTTGTGCAAACCATTGTTTAAAAGAATCACACAATGATCCTTGTCGATAATTATCCTTGAAAGAAGGAAGAAAAAAGTATTGGTACTATTGAAGGTTGTGCAAACCATTATTTAAAAGAATCACTCAGTGATCCTTGTTGAGAATTATCCTTGGAAGAAGGAACAAAAAAATGTGTTGGTTCATAGCATAAAAAACAAAAAAATTCCTTCAATGGGAACTATTATACGTCAAGATCTATCTACTAGATACAAGCAATGGGTGGATATACATCCATAGAGAACATACCCTCGAAGACCGACAAAGTATAACGAGATTGAACTCGTGAATGATGTAGTCGAACGCTTGCCGATCTCAAGATCGTGTGGAAGTCCTAGCGCCGCAAATCAGCAGCGCGTCCATCCTCGCACACACGTTCAGGTCACCGAACAATCTCCACCTCCTCGCTCCAGCGAAGCAACGGAAGCAGCAACTCCTTCCAGATGAAATGTCACCAGAAACATGTATCTCGCTAATCCGAGACCATGGGGAAATAATTCTAGAGGGGGAGAGAGATCCTTCACGAGGAGGTGTGAGTGAGAAGGAGTGAGAGAGGGGCTTTATATAGGAGAGGATGGCAGCCCCTCCCCATGGCCGACGCACCATGGGGGGTTCCCCCACCCCTCCCTCATTCATGTGGAGGAAGCTCCACTCACATAAATTGCCCCTCCATTTTCTCCACTCAAAAATCCCACTCATATGCATTAAATTTCCACCAAATTTAATGCAACTCTCATTTAATAAAAAAATTTATTTATTTTATTCAAATTTTGTTAATTACTTTAATTAACAAACATTCACATAAAACCCCCTGCAATATTTCAATATCACATGCAGAACCAATTTCAGCAATTTCACCCGAAATAATTCCGACGTCCATTGAAATAATTCCAGCGCTTTGCAAATCTTTCGTCTAAAACATGTTTGCTCCAAATGGTGTTGGTTTCCCTTAAGTGTGTCACCCTACGATTCGCGAATAATGTAGACATGATCGAGACCCCTCTTAGATCAATAATCAGAAGCGGGACTTGGAGATCCATTCTGACTCTCACACATTCAACGATGACTTCTATGATCGTGAGAACCTTTAACGCTAGTAACTTAATCGCTTTGTCTCATGATATATTACATGTACGAGATTCGATCATCGGTATTACATAATTTTATCTCGTTACCGACATGCACTCTTTTCTTGTTTCCGTGATATAACATTCTAGTGATCACATAACTTGCTTGCAAGCTATTCTTAATGTGATATCACCGAGAGGGCCCAGAGTATATCTATCCGTCATCGGGATGGACAAATCCCACTCTTGATCCATGAGCCTCTACATAACACCTTCGTAGCACTGAACCCACCTTTACAGTCACCCTTTCACGGTGTGACGTTTGATGTTATCAAGATACTCTTCCGGTGTTAGTGATTAACATGATCTCATGGTCTAAGGATTAGGATTACTTCGTTTGATGTTATAGCAATATAAACACAATGACTTTGATTGTAATGCTATACTTCGGATGAATCTTGATCACATCATTTCACAAATGTTGTGACCTTGTTATTAACGACATCCAATGTCCATGATCAGGAAACTTTGATCATCTTGTTAATCAATGAGCTAGTTCAAGAGAGGCATAACTAGGAACTTTCTATTTGTTTATTAAACACACATGTATTAATGTTTCCGTATTAATACAATTATAGCATGCAAAATAAACATCTATAATATACTTGGAATACATATAATAACAACTTTATTATTGCCTCTCGAGGCATATTCCCTTCAAAATGAAGATCCACATAACAAGTCCTTGGCATGGTCTGATTACTACTTTATGATTTTTCTTGAAAGTCAATGATTAGAACAAAAGTGTTTTGATAGCCTTGATTTACTGATGTGGGTGTCAATAAGACACTTCACTGTTATGCTACTTAGGACATGAACTCTCTTACTCAATTTTGCTATAATAAAACATCCTAGTGTTTCTTGGCAAGCCGAGAGTTAACTAGAGGAATTGGATTGATTGTTATACTTCTAGTTATTTATACTTATATTAAACTCTACTTTGATTGTCTTGATTTACCAAAGCTCGTATAGTGTTCTTATCATCTCTCGAAATTTGATAAGCCTTTCAAATGGATGAAGTGCTGGACGCATATGACTGCAAACCGTAAGTGAATTCATATTCTCGTTGTTTCAAGTTTAAACGTTGAATTCCTTATAGTTCTTTTGTTTCTTCTTGCTCAAGGGCGATCAAGGTTTGAGCTTTGGGGAGGCTGATGGCTCTAAAAATAGCCATATTTTCCCATATTTAAACATTGTTTTTAGTCAAGCAATTGACAAGAATCTCTCTAGCCTTGCCACTAATGACTAATAATTGCAAAGATATGCAAACCATTGCTTTGAATTGTGTTGTGCAGGAAACCACGCTTTTTAATGTGAAATTAGGAGTCATAAATGAAGATTTTGAGGAAGTCCACACGTCCAAGTAATTATTCTTGAGCAATTTACCAAAGCATAACATTGCAGGCGACCATCGGTCCGTCCGTACCTTCTACCCGTACCATGTGGCGGTGACTTCGTCTCGTCAAACCCTACAACTTTTGTGAAGACACATATATATTTCGAGGCCCCAGCCTCCACGCAGAAGGCCGCCATTCTCATACTGTATCACAACACCACCAAAGAAGATCAACACCATAGTTTATTCCCTCATCTTCCATCCTCTCCATTAGCCATAGCCATTACTTTGTACTTGAGATCTCCTTGTGATTCGGTGACCATTGTAAGAATATTTGATTTCAATCTAAGTATTTTGCACAATATTTTCTATCCTTGATCTTATTGTTACGAGTGAATAGTCCTCATGGGCTTCGAGTTGGGGAGAAACCTCACAACAATTATGTGCATCTAATCTATGGGAGTATTGTATATTGTTTGAATAAAGGATTTGTATCTTTTGCTTCTTTGTCTCTTTCCTCAATCTTTAGACTTGTAGGTACCCAAGACCCCCGAGATCGATAAAGGCTGGAGGTGAGATACTTGGCTAGCGGCGATCTCATAGGAAATCCAATGATATAAAGGGCTATACGGTCTTCACTTAGCGACCCATTAGGATCAGCAACATCTCTTCTTAAGGCTTTGATCTGTTTTTCACTTAATAACTACCTATAGGCCGATACTTTGTGGTGTATTCGGTTGGATCAAAGACTATTGCTACGCATGTGGCTCGTAGGGGCTTTAGTATATTAGGATGTCTTACAAAATATTATCTCTATTAAAACGTTACACATGACTGTGCCTATTATTATCTTTTATCCCATATGATGTGCAGCTGCAGGTGAATCTTCAACCCTGGCCTATCTTCATCCATTGAATCAACCCACGATATAAAGTAAACTAGATTGGTTTGGTAAACAAAGGTAAAACGAAATAACAAACTCTTGCAGATGTGTCATTTTTAATACCTTTTAGCAGTGTTTCCCAAGGTTCGATTAAACCTTGGTCTACTAGGGAAAATACTATACTACATCCGTGAATCCGGATCGAAGGTATTAACCCTTTTTCTGGCGCCGTTGCTGGGAAAGCAATTTGCTATCCTGGTGAGGTCACTAGAGATCTTGTTATTAGTTTTAATTTTTTGTTTGTAGTTTATTTCTTGTTATTAGTTTACTTTCTTGTTATCTATTTGAAAACCCAAAAAATTAGTTACTTTTTTATTTGTTTCCTTTACTTTAAAAATAGCAAAAAGAGAATAGCCATGGCTAAAAAAACTTGGGGAGTATGCTACTCCTACTGTTAATTTTATTCGTGCACCTATTACTCAGCCTGCTGTTGATGCGGAAGCATATGAAAGTAAGCCTAATCTTTTAAGTTTGCTTCAGAAAAACCAATTTGGAGGCTCATCTTCTGAGAATTTAGGTTTGCACTTAAATACTTTTACTGATATTTGCGACATGATGTGTAGGGGTTCGTAGCATGGAAAACAAAATTTTTCTATCGCATACAAACAAACAAGCCAAGATCTATCTACTAGATTGTAGCAACGAGTCGATAGTGGAACTCACCCTCGAAGATTCCAAAGCGGTTAACGAGAGCAGATTCTCGTGGGTGATGTAGTTGTACTCTTTCCGATCTCAAGATCGCGTAGACGATCCTTCCAGCGCCACGTTCCGGCGCTCCCAATGGTCACACGTTCGGTACTGGCGAAGACCTTCCTCTCCTTGTTCCAAAGGCAGCGGAGGTTGTAGCACTCTCGCGATTCCGAAAGACAACGGCGTGGTACCGAAGTAGAGGGAAATCCATGAGGCTTCGCCTTAAGCGGTTGCTTGTATGGTGGAGCTTTTGAGAGAGGATATTTGTGTTATAGTAATTAGACACACAAATTAGAAGGCTCTAAACAAATTATAAGGCTATAAACCGCTGGATAAAGAAATTAGAAGCTCTAAACCAAAACGGCTCTAAACCGGAGGTAGAAGATAGGAACTTGTGTGCTAGGAGGGAGCCCTGCCTCCTTATATAGGTGGGAGGCTGGCCGGCCAAGGGAGTGGAGTCCTCCCAACTCGGCCTTGAGGTGGGCGCCGCTTGGGAGGAGGAATCCTCCCCAACTCGGTTTCCACTTCTCCTCCTCTTTCCACTTTCCAAAACTTGCTTGACTTTCAAACTAGCCGTTTGACTTTTCAATTTAGGATTTAAATAAACCCTTTATTTTGGACAGCGAGAACACTTAGTACATGATGCAATCATTCCAACTTACAATGACACATTTCATGTACCCTTCCCCCCTCCGGAGTGCCGGACATTCCGGACCTTCTAGAATGTTCGATGAAAACACCGGAACCATTCCCCAACTCAAATGGGACTTTCCTTATATGAATCTTATTCTCGGACCATTCCGGATCTCCTCGTGATATCCCGAATCCTATTCGAGATTCCGAACAACATTCGGTCTCTTTCTCATAATACCATAACTACTCAAACAACGTCGAATCCTTAAGTGTGTCTCACTACGGTTCGTGAATTATGCGGACATTATAGAGACACTTCTACTAACAATAACCAATAGAGGAATCTGGAAATTCATATGTCTCCCACATATTTCTCGATTACTTTGCGTCGAATGAACCACTTACATACGATACCAATTTCCCTTTGTCTCACGATATGTTACTTATCCGAGGTTATGATAAACGGTATCTCTACATACCTAGTTCAACCTCGTTTGATAAGTACTCTTTTCTCGTTCCTGATATGTGATCCCTTGTGACCAAGTCACATGCTTGCAAGCTAATTGGATGACATTTCACCGAGAGGGCCCAGAGAATATCTATCCGTCATGTGGATGGACAAATCCCACTCTTGATCCATGTGTTTCAACCAATACTTTCCGAACACTCAATGCCACCTTTATAGCCACCCTGTTACGGTGTGGTGTTTGATGACTTCAAAGCATCCATCCAAGAAAGGTGATATGCATGATCTCATGGTCGAAGGAATTAGGTTACTATGTATCGTAAAGCATATAGCAATTGAACTATTGAAATGACTTGATCTTTATGCTACGCTTATCTATAGGAGTATGTCCATCACATCATTCTCCTAATGATATGACCCTGTTGTTAATAACATCTCTATGTTCATGATCAGGAAACAATGATCATATATTAACCAACAAGCTAGTTTAACAAGAGGCTTTACTAGGGACTCTTATTTTAGTTTACAAATCACACAAGTATTAAAGTTTCCGGTTAATACAATTATAGCATGGTATGTAAACATTTATCATAAGTATGAAGATATGATAATAACCACTTTATTATTGCCTCTTGGGCATATCTCCAACAGTCTCCCACTTGCACTAGAGTCAATAATCTAGTTTCAAACCTTTGTGTTTTCAACACCTATGGCTTTCTGGTGTTGTATGTACACGATTGCTAGTGGTTAACTGATCTCGGATCCGACACTTCCAGTCCGTGTGTAATTGCATGTCTTTGCGTCTCGCATCACTCATTCTCTAATGAGATGGCTTTGTATGATTTGGTCTTTCGGTGTGTAATTTAGTTCTTTTGGGTTAATACTTGTTGATAATATTGTCGCACAATATATCTTCATAGTATTATCCTTTGTGAACTACACCTAGTTTGATAACAAACTACTTGACACAAATGCCCTCTTTTGCTATATAATAGTCATATACTTAGCCTTTTGTTTGTAGTATCTGTCACAATTCCTTAACTTTGGAACTCATCCAAATCCATTATGGAACTCACTTTCCATTATATTGTGCCACCTTTAGTTTAGATTGAGATAAACTAAATTTGTACTTTGTGACAAAACTAGTATCAATGTAGTACTTTTACAATGAACTAACCATCTATTTGTCACTTCTACAAATAATATACTCTTAGTTCTTCCAAAAGATCATAAGAATATCCTTACTATCGTCCAATGATCATCTTATGAATCATTCTGGTATATGCTCATAATATTTATAGCATAGGACATATCTGGATTTGTACATATCACAGTATGATTGATATAAGTACTCTTTGTGATTTCATACATCAAGTATCAATCTATACTTGAATCTTTGTTTCACTTACCAAGTGCCAATACACTTGAATATATCATCAACATTGAACTCTTTCAATCCTTTCTCTGCAACAAGAACCTTTCTTGTAGTTTTCTATATTGAATTCATTCAATATCTCGTCTATGTACTTCTGGCACAACCATATTAGCGTCTATTGATGCCAAATATTTGGGTTTTGCCTAAGTCTTTCATCGGGATGAAATTCTTAATATGTGTTAATAAAAGATACATTATTTCCAATCAACAATATGTCTTCCACATAATGTATTAGAAACATGTCTTAGCGCTCCCACTTAATTTCTTGCAAATGCAAGCATCTTCATTGTCTCCGATGAAATTAAACTCTTTTAACAGTTTCATCATAGTGAAGATTCCAACTCCGCTATGCTTACTTCAACCATTGAAGTTTGCATATGCTTTTAGCATCCTTAGAATTAACAAAACCCTTTGGACCGTGTCATGCACACGTCCTAGGTAACCATTCTATTAGAAGAACTTGTTTTGTTTATTCTACTACCACATAACAAATTATATGTAGTGGTTGCTACATTAATCCGTCTAGACTAAAAATCGCTATGAAAGATCAAATCTTGTCATATACAACCTTTGAACATTGTTGTGAACTCTTTCCCAACATGTCGACTATTTCATAGATGTGAAACATCCATGTCTACTTCTTTATAGATCCAAACACAACTGCAAGGTTTTACACCTTTTTCGAGGGTCCTTCAAGTTCAAAACTTGATTTCTCGTGTATGGAACTATCACGGATTATATGTCTTCAAGCCATTTGACGGAGTCAGGGCCCATCATCGCTTCTTTGCATGTAGTCTGTTCATTATTCTCAAATAATGATTCAACCCTCAAATCTTGGTATTTGATTGTTTATCCGACCTACTTGTTTCAATAGGAACTTGGATCTCCGTGACCACAACCTTTGAAGTACGTGAGCCATGAGCATTGTTGCCTCAGAACACTTTTCAAGGTCTGCAACTCTGCACATATAGCTAAGGTTCCTTTAACCTTATCAAAGTTCTATTGTCCTCCCACTTAACTTTTCACGAAAAATTCCTTCTCAAAGAAACTTGACGTTCTAAGCGACAAACACTTTTGTCTCCGGTGTTTTATGGAGGAATACTTAACATTTATACAAAGACAGGTTCATCCGACTTTGGTTGCACACATCTTTCTTATGCATAGCATACCAATGTTTAAGAAAGGACTACTTGGGTTTTATCCCAAACCATAACCTTATATGGTGTCATTTCAGCGGATTATGATGGAGCTCTTTTAGTGGAAAACGGTAGTCTCTAAAGCTTTTAATCTTTAAAATATAATGGCAGTTCTATGAATTTTACCTTCGATCTTACCATGTCAAACAAGGTTCAATTACATATCTCGAACGCTCCATACTCTTATGGTGTTTCGGGAAATGCAAATCCACGGACCGATTCCTTAAATCTTAGGTATTATGCTAAACTTGTAACTTAAATATCTTCCTTTATGATCTTATCATAAACTATTTATATTCTTGTTACAATGATTTTGCACTTCATCTTGAAAATCTTTCGAACTTTTCAAATATTTCACACTTCATCCTTATTAAGTAAATATTCACATATTCACTCAAATTTTCGGAGAAAGCATATGAAGTTGAAATCCATCGCTCTTGACTACACATAATGGAGTTCGTACAACAATATGCACAAGTTCCAATAAGCTAGTCATTCATTCCCTTTTGGCCTATGAACGAAGTTTTAATTATCTCTAGGAAAGTTTCACAAACGTCATTTGATCAAAAATCAAAAGACTCCAAAATTCCATCCACATGGAGTTTCTTCATGTTTTCCTTCCAATATAATTTAAACGGCGATGTCACTTCCTAAGTGATCTTTCAATCAATTTGTCTTTCGACAATTTTAGCACTAGTTTTATGGATGTGATTTCTCCAACGAGATTTGCGAATCATCCATCTTTTATGGATTACGGCAATTATTTGAACAACCCTTTTGTTCTCATAATACCTGATAAAACAAATCTTGAAGGCAAGCTTTTGATGTTTAATGAGCAACACAATAACCCTTTATTTTGTTCTCGATGAACATCATCACATATTCTTTTGCTAGTTACTTAGGCCATTGTAGTTCATGAATTGTGTTGTTTCGTATGACGATTCATACCAACAAATTCAGTATCAAGTACTTAAGAACCACATTGTTTAATAAGCAAAGAATATAGCCATAACATGTATATCATCTATATACTTTAAGCTAAACAATTCTAGTCTTTTCTTTTCTGCCACATATTTATGAGATTCTCTTTCAGTATTTCTGTTTGAAAGAATCTATCAACATCAATAGTGGAGTCATACATATGACACATAGTCCAAAGCGTGTATAGTTAAATACCAATGTCTTTGAACTTGCACTTTGAAGTAGATCACCATTATCAAATATTTGGTGTTCTTTCAAATTCCTTTCTTTAGTAATCTCTTGGTGTAGTAAACATTTTACCTACATCAAATATTCACCCTCATCATGGACTTATCCATGATCTAGCTACTTTTAGCTTGTAACGGTGAATTGCGAGTATAATGTTGCTATCCAAAACCTTTTGGAAGATTAGGACAACTAGTGTCTCCAACCTTTTGCAAATTCTCATCCAAATATGAGAACATGAACTTTGCCATATTATACTTTATCATGTTGCAACCAAAACTTTGTTTCAGATATCACAATATCTTCCACACATCATGGTTTCTGAAACAACTCTTTCAGATCCTAGATAACCTTGATATTAAGATAATCTTTTGAATATCAAGAATCATGGAGACAAACATGATACTCATATACTAACACTTTGGAATTGTCACTCTTGTTTTAATACCAATTATTAAACTTCATGGAGTAACCGGAACTTACTGAAAGTTTGCAATAGGACTTTAAACTTTAGATTAACACTTCAAAACAATACGATACCAGTTAAGTAAAGTAACTAACCAGAATTCTATAGTTCTATCATCTCAATTATAACTAAGCGCAAGGTGGTAAGCGGATGCCAATGACTACAACAACTATGCAAATTCACTTTGATTTAGTTTATGATAAATTGAGTTCTAATTAATAATTAAATTAATCTAGGTGAACTCCCACTCAAAACAATATCCTCACATTGTTTTAGTGATCACCTAACCAAATCCACCACATCAAAACCGATCATCACGAGAGTTGATATAGCTTTAATGGCGAACAATCAACATGTTCATCATATCTACTATATGACTCATGCTCTACCTTTCGCAATCCGTGTTCCCGAGGCCATGTCTGTACATGCTAGGCTCGTCAAGATCAAACCTTAGCTACCGCATAAGCAAATCTGGCTTGCTTACGTTGTATTCACCATGGAATCAAAGACACCCGATCATCACGTGGTGCTTGAAGCAGCAAGCTTTGGCAACGGTGCATACTAAGGGTGAACACTTTAGAACTTGAAATTTATGTGCATAAGGATCATCTTATAATGCTACCGTCGTCTACTAAGCAATACAAGATGCATAAAGGATTAACATCACATGCAATTCATAATATGTGATATGATATGGCCTTTCTTCCTTGTGCTTCCGATCTCCATCTTCAAGCACGAACATGATCTCCATCATCACCGCATAGCATCAAGGTCAATGGCGCTTCATGGTTGTCGCCCACCAGCTTCAACTATTACAACTATTTTGAATAGACACGCAGGTCTTAAGAAATTAAAGACAACCATATGGCTCCTGCGGTTGCCAACTTACAATAAGGAACATTGCATACATCAAATATAATCACAATCATGGCCATATCACATCATCACACCTGCAAAACAAAGTTAGACGCTTCTACTTTCTTTGCATATTTTACGTGGTTTGGGGCTTTCAATAAGTGTTGCTCTAACTTACGAACAAGAACCACAACATTGATACTAGCATTGTTGATTACCCGTTGTAAATTGGATCTTTACTATGCTAGGAGAAACAGGCACCCGCAAAGCCACTTATGCAATACAAGTTGCATGTCAAGCGTGGAGCAAGTCTCATGAACGATGTCATGTAAGGTTAGCCCAGGCCGCTTCATCCCAACATACCGCAAGATGCAAAGTACACAAAAGCAATCTACAATAAAAGCATCAATGCCCACAATGACCATTGTGTTCTACTCGTGCAACAGATCTACATATAGACACGGCTCTGATACCATTGTAGGGGTTCGTAGCATGGAAAACAAAAATTTTCTATCGCATACAAACAAACAAGCCAAGATCTATCTACTAGATTGTAGCAACGAGTCGATAGTGGAACTCACCCTCGAAGATTCCAAAGCGGTTAACGAGAGCAGATTCTCGTGGGTGATGTAGTCGTACTCTTTCCGATCTCAAGATCGCGTAGACGATCCTTCCAGCGCCACGTTCCGGCAGCGCTCCCGCAGTCGGTCACACGTTCGGTACTCGACGAAGACCTTCCTCTCCCTTGTTCCAGCAGGCAGCGGAGGTTGTAGCACTCTCCTCGCGATTCCGGCAGCACAACGGCGTGGTACCGAAAGTAGAGGGGAAATCCCGCAGGGCTTCGCCTTAAGCCGGTGCGAGTATGGTGGAGCTTATGAGAGAGGCTATTAGTGGTCTAGTAATTAGACACACCAATTAGAAGGCTCTAAACCAATTAGAAGGCTCTAAACCGCTGGCTAAAGCAATTAGAAGCTCTAAACCAAAACGGCTCTAAACCGGAGGTAGAAGATAGGAACTTGTGTGTGCTAGGAGGGAGCCCTGCCCCTCCTTATATAGGTGGGAGGGGCTGGCCGGCCAAGGGGAGGGAGTGGAGTCCCTCCCCAACTCGGCCTTGAGGTGGGGCGCCGGCTTGGGGAGGAGGAATCCCTCCCCAACTCGGTTTCCACTTCTCCTCCTCTTTCCACTTTCCAAAACTTGCCGTTTGACTTTCAAACTAGCCGTTTGACTTTTCAATTTAGGATTTAAATAAACCCTTTATTTTGGACAGCGAGAACACTTAGTACATGATGCAATCATTCCAACTTACAATGACACATTTCATGTACCCTTCCCCCCTCCGGAGTGCCGGACATTCTGGGACCTTCTAGAATGTTCCCGATGAAAACACCGGAACCATTCCCCAACTCCGAAATGGGACTTTCCTTATATGAATCTTATTCTCCGGACCATTCCGGATCTCCTCGTGATATCCCGAATCCTATTCGAGATTCCGAACAACATTCGGTCTCTTTCTCATAATACCATAACTACTCAAACAACGTCGAATCCTTAAGTGTGTCTCCCTACGGTTCGTGAATTATGCGGACATGATCGAGACACTTCTCCGAACAATAACCAATAGAGGAATCTGGAAATTCATATGGCTCCCACATATTTCTACGATTACTTTGCGATCGAATGAACCACTTACATACGATACCAATTTCCCTTTGTCTCACGATATGTTACTTATCCGAGGTTATGATCGCTGGTATCTCGCATACCTAGTTCAACCTCACATCGATAAGTACTCTTTTCTCGTTCCCGTGATATGTGATCCCTTGTGACCAAGTCACATGCTTGCAAGCTAATTGGATGACATTTCACCGAGAGGGCCCAGAGAATATCTATCCGTCATGTGGATGGACAAATCCCACTCTTGATCCATGTGTTTCAACCAATACTTTCCGAACACTCAATGCCACCTTTATAGCCACCCTGTTACGGTGTGGTGTTTGATGACATCAAAGCATCCATCCAGTAAAGGTGATATGCATGATCTCATGGTCGAAGGAATTAGGTTACTATGTATCAGAAAGCATATAGCAATTGAACTATTGAAATGACTTGATCTTTATGCTACGCTTATCTATAGGAGTATGTCCATCACATCATTCTCCTAATGATATGACCCTGTTATTAATAACATCTCTATGTTCATGATCAGGAAACAATGATCATATATTAACCAACAAGCTAGTTTAACAAGAGGCTTTACTAGGGACTCTTATTTTAGTTTACAAATCACACAAGTATTAAAGTTTCCGGTTAATACAATTATAGCATGGTATGTAAACATTTATCATAAGTATGAAGATATGATAATAACCACTTTATTATTGCCTCTTGGGCATATCTCCAACAATACTTATATTAAACTCTACTTTGATTGTCTTGATTTACCAAAGCTCGTATAGTGTTCTTATCATCTCTCGAAATTTGATAAGCCTTTCAAATGGATGAAGTGCTGGACGCATATGACTGCAAACCGTAAGTGAATTCATATTCTCGTTGTTTCAAGTTTAAACGTTGAATTCCTTATAGTTCTTTTGTTTCTTCTTGCTCAAGGGCGATCAAGGTTTGAGCTTTGGGGAGGCTGATGGCTCTAAAAATAGCCATATTTTCCCATATTTAAACATTGTTTTTAGTCAAGCAATTGACAAGAATCTCTCTAGCCTTGCCACTAATGACTAATAATTGCAAAGATATGCAAACCATTGCTTTGAATTGTGTTGTGCAGGAAACCACGCTTTTTAATGTGAAATTAGGAGTCATAAATGAAGATTTTGAGGAAGTCCACACGTCCAAGTAATTATTCTTGAGCAATTACCAGGCGACAACAGCCATAATGACCACTGGTACGGGCAGGGTCCGTCCGTACCTTCTACCCGTACCATGTGGCGGTGACTTCGTCTCGTCAAACCCTACAACTTTTGTGAAGACACATATATATTTCGAGGCCCCAGCCTCCACGCAGAAGGCCGCCATTCTCATACTGTATCACAACACCACCAAAGAAGATCAACACCATAGTTTATTCCCTCATCTTCCATCCTCTCCATTAGCCATAGCCATTACTTTGTACTTGAGATCTCCTTGTGATTCGGTGACCATTGTAAGAATATTTGATTTCAATCTAAGTATTTTGCACAATATTTTCTATCCTTGATCTTATTGTTACGAGTGAATAGTCCTCATGGGCTTCGAGTTGGGGAGAAACCTCACAACAATTATGTGCATCTAATCTATGGGAGTATTGTATATTGTTTGAATAAAGGATTTGTATCTTTTGCTTCTTTGTCTCTTTCCTCAATCTTTAGACTTGTAGGTACCCAAGACCCCCGAGATCGATAAAGGCTGGAGGTGAGATACTTGGCTAGCGGCGATCTCATAGGAAATCCAATGATATAAAGGGCTATACGGTCTTCACTTAGCGACCCATTCGGGATCAACAGCAACATCTCTTCTTAAGGCTTTGATCTGTGTTTTTCACTTAATAACTACCTATAGGCCAGTACTTTGTGGTGTATTCGGTTGGATCAAAAGACTATTGCTACGCATGTGGCTCGTAGGGGCTTTAGTATATTAGGATGTGCTGCCCACAAAATATTATCTCTATTAAAACGTTACACATGACTGTGCCTATTATTATCTTTTATCCCATATGATGTGCAGCTGCAGGTGAATCTTCAACCCTGGCCTATCTTCATCCATTGAATCAACCCAAGATATAAAGTAAACTAGATTGGTTTGGTAAACAAAGGTAAAACGAAATAACAAACTCTTGCAGATGTGTCATTTTTAATACCTTTTAGCAGTGTTTCCCAAGGTTCGATTAAACCTTGGTCTACTAGGGAAAATACTATACTACATCCGTGAATCCGGATCGAAGGTATTAACCCTTTTTCTGGCGCCGTTGCTGGGAAAGCAATTTGCTATCCTGGTGAGGTCACTAGAGATCTTGTTATTAGTTTTAATTTTTTGTTTGTAGTTTATTTCTTGTTATTAGTTTACTTTCTTGTTATCTATTTGAAAACCCAAAAAATTAGTTACTTTTTTATTTGTTTCCTTTACTTTAAAAATAGCAAAAAGAGAATAGCCATGGCTAAAAAAACTTGGGGAGTATGCTACTCCTACTGTTAATTTTATTCGTGCACCTATTACTCAGCCTGCTGTTGATGCGGAAGCATATGAAAGTAAGCCTAATCTTTTAAGTTTGCTTCAGAAAAACCAATTTGGAGGCTCATCTTCTGAGAATTTAGGTTTGCACTTAAATACTTTTACTGATATTTGCGACATGATGTGTATTAAGGATGTTGATCCAAATGCTGTTAAATTATATTTGTTCCCTTTCTCTCTAAGAGGAAAGGCCAAGGACTGGTTACTAGCTCTACCTTAGGGCACTATTACATCTTGGGAGAACTGTACTAATTTTTTATGACTAAATTATTTCCCCCAGCTAAGACTATACAGCTGAGATCCAACATTACAAGTTTTAGACAAGAAGATCGCGAGCCACTAGTGCTTGCATGTGAAAGGATGAAAAAAGGCGTAATGAACTATCCTAGTCACGGGTGAAGAGTGGCTTATATTGCATTTATTTTATATTGGCCTTAACCCAATGTCTAAGTCTATGTTAGATACTATAGCATGAGGAACAATCATAGGAAGGAAGTGAGTGTTGCAAAAAAAATTACTTGATGATATGCAAAACAACCATGTCGAATGGCATGTGGAAAGAATCTAAAAAAGGGTGAATTCAATCACTGAGGTAAACAATGAAGAGCTTACATTTAAGGTAGATGAGTTACTCAACATAGTAAAGGGTAAAGAAGATACCCAAATTAATGCTATCACTACCGATGTTAATGATGTTAATTTTATATCTCATACTCCTTATAATCCTGCTTGGAAGAACCAAAATTTTGCTTCTAATGTTCAAAAACATTATTCTAATCCCGCAGGAGCTCCTTACAATAATTACGATAATCATAATGGAGCAAATCATGACAATCTCTCGTTTGAACAAGCTGTTAGAACTTTTATGCAACCTCAAACCAAGCAAAATAATATGCTTATTAAAATCATGGAGAACTATGAGACTAGTATTGGTAAATTATCTAATCAAGTCGTTGCAATTACAAATGATGTGCAGGCTCTACAGGAAAGGACCAAGACCGTGGAGGCACAATTGGGCAAGGTAGCTGATAGCCAAGCTCTCATACTAGCAAAATTCGCTGGAAAGCCCGAGCCAAATCTGGTAGAAGACCTCAAGATGATGAGGGTGGAAATGAATGAAGAGGAGCCTGGAGAGCTGGACTATAGCAACGCGCCAATACCTGAATACACCATGGAAGATTTATTAAAGATGATCACCGTAAAGAATATCGGTTTGGAACAAGGTAATGATGCTATATACCAACAATTTATTCAACAAGTAGCATCTAAAGTTCATGAATTAGAAATGTATTATAAAATACTAGCTTCCTGCTAAGCTAGATGATATATTTGAGCCCACTATTAAAATTAGAATTGGTGTTAATGAGATGTCTCCACTTTGTGATCTTAGTGCAAGCGTCTCAACAATTTTCAAGAGTCTATTTGACAAGTTAAACTTGGGGCCTTTTGCAACCACTGAAATGAGACTCCATCTTGCCGAATCAACTTATAAACAACCTAAGGGAAGAAAAGAAAACATAGTTGTTGAAATTAAAGGAAGTCCCTCCCTTATTGATCTTGTCATAGTGGACATGCCTGAAAATCCCATAGCACCTATAATTCTAGGTAGGCCATTTATAATAACTATTAAAGCTTTAATCAATCTACATGAAGAGAATATGAGAATAGGACTACTGTCTAGAGATCCTTTTATAGTCCACTTCCCTAGGAAGAAGAAAGCCAAACCTAACAATGATGATGATGGTATAATTACACTAAAAGCCAATTCTTTAGAGTGGGTGTTCCACTTACAAAACCTAGATGATCAGCATCCGGGTCAAGCTAATTGAGATTAACTAGAAGCGCTTCATGGGAGGCAACCCGTGTGAAATAAAAGTTTTTACTCTTTTGTTAGTTTTTTGTTTTGTTTTTAATAAAGAGTTTTCAAGAAGACCTTTGGAGAGAGGAGAAGAAAATAATGTAATCCTCGATATTCTTTTTTAACTAACACATGGTCTTAAGGTATTGCTGATTTTTATGAAGTCTATTTTGCTATTATTTTGTCAATCACTAAGATGTGTAAAGGCACGCAAAGCTTCTAACCATATTCTACAAGTTTTTCATCTTACAGGCCGCGTAACGACCCCTGGTACGACCGGGAGACCCCGTACCACATCGAAGCTCTGGAAAATAGAAGCGTTGATTTTTTACCGCAGGACCCACTGATCTTAACGACCACTGGAACGACCGGAGATGGTCATACCGCCCACCCGTATCGTACACTCGAGCAAAACATTAAATTTCAAGCAAACATACTGACCACGTAACGACTAGTAGTACGGGTGCACGCGCACGTACCGCGCGCCTATACCGAGTGCGCTGCCAGAAGAAGTTCTTCGACCCCAAGGTACACACTCGGTACGGGCAGGCTCCGGTCGTAACGCCGCCCGTACCACGTACTCGGCTACCATATAATCCCATAAAGAGGTAACCCTAAATTCTCAAAACACAAAAAAATCTCTTTCTTCTACCGCCAAACTCCAAAACACCTCCATTGGATCTTCAATTTTATTCAATCTTTCTCTAATTCCTCGCATCCAATCGATCTAAGGTATGATTCTCACCCACCCCAACTTATTTGCATCAAAACTCTGCTCAATATTTCATCATTATCAATCTATACTTAGATATTATTCTTGACATAATCTTTATGTTAAGCATGTTTATTTTTGTTTTTAGAGGAGTTTTTTTTGTAACAAGTGTAGATGATCGTGTATGCTATGTTTCTATTGGACTACATTTTTGATTAGTATTGATAATTGCAAACATATCCATAATTTTTGATGTTCCATGCTTGGTTTTATCTACTTTCTTGTGTCTTGTCCATACTTTGGAGTACTTTCTATACACTTTCTTGGACTAACCTATTAACAAGAGTGATGACCCACAAGTATAGGGGGTGTATCACAGTATTTTCGATAAGTAAGAGTGTCGAACCCAACGAGGAGCAGAAGGTGCTGGCTAGTGGTATGGATCAGGAATTCTCTACAAATACTTAGCAAACGGATTTTTAGGGGGTTTTGATAAAGCAAGTAAACAAAGTACGGGTAAACAAAAGACAATAGGAATAAATGCAGCAATTGACCCAATCCTTTATGCAGCAAAGGACAAGCCGGTTGTATTACTTAAGATGACCAAACGTTCTCGAGGACACATGGGAAGACTGTCAAGTGTTTTCGCTTCATATAGCTGATTAATCTTCTTTAGCTTGCTAAGTGTTGTGTGGGTGAACCTGTGCTAATGTACCGCCCCATCCAAGACTAATATATATTTGTCATTATACCCCTTGCAAACATCCATAAGTACAAAAAAGTAATTAAGGTAGAAACCTAACCACAACTTTAAACTCTAAGACCCTTACGTCCCTTATGCAATGGTTTCCTAATGGAGGTTCAGGTTTCTGTCACTCCGGCAACCCCTATGATTAGTAGCCAAATACACAATGCATTCCCCTAGGCCCATATAGGTGAAGTGTCAAGTAGTCGACGTTCACATAACACCACTAGAAGAAGTACACCACAACTTAAATAACAATCTATTGAATCTTTCTCAACGTAACTCCACTACTAACAACAAGACTTCTCCCATGTCCTCAAGAACAAAATGAACTACTCACAAGCCATCATATGGATCATGATCAGAGATGGAATAATGATGTATAACAATCTGAACATAAACAATAATTCAATGGTTCACTCAATAGCATCAACTACAAGGAGTAATCAACACCGGGAAAGTTTCCCCTATGAACTATGCAAGATTCAACGCAATTGTTACAGCAATATGGAGATGGTGATGAGGGTGCTGATGGTGCTGATGGTGGTGATGATGATGATGATCCTGATGAAGTCCAGCTTGATGGTGGTGTTGATGGCGACGATCTCCCCTCTCCAGGAAGGAATTCCCCCGGCAGAAATCTGTCTGCTGGAGAGATCTTTCTCTCTCGGTGCTTTCCGCCCCGCAGAGGCGGCGGAATCTTTCTGTGGTTGCTCTCCGAGTCTTAGGGTTTCAGGAGGATGATATACGCCAGAGGAGAAAGGCTGGAGTGGGCCAGGGTGGCCACACCACCTCCTGGCGCGGCCTAGGGCTACCCACACCATGGGGTTGTGTGGGCCCCCTGTGGCCCATCTCCACTCCATCTTCTGGCATCCTTAGTCTTCTGGAAAAATAGGATTTTCCGTATATTTTCCCGGATTTTCTAATCTTCACGAATTTTGCCTCCAAACAGCACCTTTTCCATCAGAATCCTGACTGCAGCGGTCCATGCTCCAAAAAGTCATCAACCATGCAAAAACAGATGAAATAACATAAGTATCACCTCTCAATACGAAATATATCAATGAATAATAGTGAATTAAGACATAGAATAGTGATGCAAAATGGACGTATCAACTCCCCCCAAGCTTAGACTTTGCTTGTCCTCAAGCGAAACTGAGCTCAATAAACATGGCCTCAGGTTTATGGAGTGAAGAGTCGATAAAAGAATACAGACAAGAAGCATAACATTCATCAAATACATAGATCATAATAGAAGACAACTCACTATTATATAACTCAACTTGTAATAAGTAAAGGAAACACAATAAATATATACAAAGTGAATCATAATTGGTAATGGCAAACTTAGCTCTTGGTCGAAGAATAGTTGATAATTTGCTGGAGTTCACAAATAGCTGGTTTTCAATGATAGCTTTCAAAGTAGTAAACATCAAGATAAGAGCAATGTGCAAAACAAGGAACATAAGACATGATTGCATAAATCATCATATGAATGAATGAAACACATCAACTCAAAATACTTGCTGAGATAGAAGGGAGGTTTCTTGACTCAACTACAAAGTAAAAGAAAGGCCCTTCAAAGAGGGAAGCAGGGATTGCAAGTCTCATAAAGAGCTCCCAAAAATTATGATACTTACTAGCTTTCAGCTCTCATTGCCCCTATCATAGGCATCTTTAGGTGATTAAGGTTAAAGTGATCAAAAATGAGGATATGCATTGACAAATTGTAAGTTGAGAATCTCATGTCCCTTGAATACGAGGTCCGCTCCTCATGCTACTCAAGTTTAGTCACCGGTAAGTTCTGTTGGGTCCGCAGCATAGAAAACAAAAAATTTCCTACGGTGTGAACTACACGCCAAGATCTATCTACTAGGTACAAAGCAAACGTGTGGACATACATTCATAGAGAACTTACCCTCGAAGACAACGAGCTTTGTTAACGAGTAGGAACTCGTGGTTGATGTAGTCGTACACTTGCCGATCTCAAGATCGCGAGGAAGTCCGAGCGCCGCAACTCAGCAGCGCATCCGCACTCGCACACACGTTCAAGCCACCGTACAACCTCCACCTCCTCGCTCCAGCGATCCAAATGAGCAAAGAACTCCTTCATTTAAATGCCACGGGAACATGTATCTCGCTAATCCGAGACCATGGGGAATAATTCTAGAGGGGAGAGAGATCCTTCACAAGGAGGTGTGAGGATGAAGGAGGAATGGGTGGCCTTTTATAGGAGGAGGAGGTGCCCCTCTCTCCATGGCGCATGGGGTGACCTCACCTTCCCCATTCATGTGGTGGTAACTCCTCCACATTAAAATGCCTCTTCACATTCCCTTTTAAAGTCTCCACTTTAAATGCATTAAGTTTCTCCAAATTTAATGCTCTCTCATTTAATAAAACTCTTTTATTAAATTTATTCAGAATTTTGTTAATTACTATAATTAAAAAACATTCACATATAGCCCCTTGCAATATTTCAATATCACATGTAGAACCACTTTCTGCAATTTCACCCGAAACAATTTCTGGTTTCTATTGAAACAATTCTGCGCTTTGCAATTCTTTCGTCTGAAACATATGTGCTCCAAAATGGTGTCCGGTAACTATTAAGTGTGCCACCCTACGGTTCGCGAATAATGCGTACATGATCGAGACCCTTCTCCGATCAATAATCAGCAATGGACACGGAGATCCGTACTGACTCCTACACATTCAACGATGACTCCTGTGATCGTGAGAACCTTTAACGCTTGTAACTAAATCCCTTTGTCTCTCGATATATTACATGTCTGAGATTCGATCATCGGTATCTCCATACCTAGTTTGATCTCGTTACCGACATGCACTCTTTTCTTGTTCCCGTGATATAACATTCTAGTGATCACATCACTTGCTTGCAAGCTATCCTAATGTGATATCACCGAGAGGGCCCAGAGTATATCTATCCGTCATCTGGATTGACAAATTCCACTCTTGATCCATGAGCCTCAACATAACACCTTCGTATCGAACCCATCTTTATAGTCACCCTGTTACGGTGTGACGTTTGATGTTATCAAGATACTCTTCCGGTGTTAGCAATTAACATGATCTCATGGTCTAAGGATAAAGATTACTTCGTATGATGTTATAGCAATATAAACACAATGACTTGATCGTAATGCTATACTTCGGATGAATGTTCATCACATCATTCCACCAATGGTGTGACCTTGTTATTAACAACATCCAATGTCCATGATCAGGAAACCTTGATCATCTTGTTAATCAACAAGCTAGTCTATAAGAGAGGCATGACTAGGAACCCTTTTTGTTTATTAAACACACATGTATTGATGTTTCCTATCAATACAATTATAGCATGTAAAATAAACATCTATCATATACAAGGAATACATAATAACAACTTTATTATTACCTCTTAGGGCATATTTCCTTCAGTCTCCCACTTGCACTAGAGACAATAATCTAGTTCACATAGTGATAAATCTAACACCCATGGAGTTCTGGTGTTCATCATGTTTTGCCCTAGGGAGTACTTTAGTCAACGGATCTGCTACATTCAGGTCCGTGTGCACTTTATAAATCTTTATATCTCCATCCTTGACATGTTCACGGATGGAGTGAAACTGGCGCTTAATATGCTTGGAATTCTTGTGAGACCTTAGTTCCTTTGCGTTGGATATGGCTCCATTGTTGTCACAATAGATCACCATCGGGTCCAACACACTGGGAACCACACCCAGTTCCATAATGAACTCTTTCATCCAAACTGCTTCTGCAACCGCTTACAAGCGAACATATTCCGCCTCCGTTGTTGATCCAGCCACCACAGGTTGTTTGGAGCTCCTCCAACTAACTGCTGCTCCGTTCAAGAGAAATACGTATCCGGATTGAGACTTAGAGTCATCCGGATCAGTGTCAAAGCTAGCATCGACATAACACTTAGCGACTAGCTCTTCTTCACCTCCGTATATAAGAAACATATTCTTAGTTCTTCTCAAGTACTTAAGGATATTCTTGACCGCTATCCAGTGTTCCGAACCTGGATTAGATTGGTACCTACTAGTCAAACTAATAGCATGTGCCACATCCGGTCTTGTACATAGCATGGCATACATTATAGAGCCTATGGCTGAGGCATAGGGGATCCTATCCATTATCTCTCTTTCTTCCGCCGTAGCCGGACTTTGAGTCTTACTCAATGTCTTGCCTTGCAACATAGGGAAGAACCCCTTCTTACTTCCGTCCACATTAAACTTCTTTAATATTTTATCAAGGTATGTACTCTGCGATAGCCCAATTAGGCGTCTTGATCTATCTTTATAGATTTTAATGCCTAATATATATGAAGCTTCACCAAGGTCCTTCATCGAAAATTTGCTGTTTAGATAACTTTTAACACTGTTTAAAAGATCTAAATCATTTCCAATCAATAATATGTCATCCACATATAATATCAGAAATTCCACATTGCTCCCACTCACTTTCTTGTAAATACAAGCCTCTCCATAAGTTTGGACTAATCCAAACTCTTTGATCACCTCATCAAAGCGGAGATTCCAACTTCGTGATGCTTGCTTCAGTCCATAGATGGATTGCTGAAGTTTGCACACCTTATCAGCATCCTTAGGATCGATAAAACCCTTAGGTTGTATCATATACAACTCTTCTTCAATCTTACCATTGAGGAACGCAGTTTTGACATCCATCTGCCATATTTCATAATCGAAATATGCAGCAATTGCTAACATAATCCTAACCGACTTAAGCATCACTACAGGAGAGAATGTCTCATCGTAGTCAACTCCTTGAATTTGTCGAAACCCCTTTGCGACAAGTCGAGCCTTATAGATGGTCACATTACCATCAGCATCAGTTTTCCTTTTGAAAATACATTTATTCTCAACGGCCTTTCGGTCGTGAGGTAAGTCTACCAAGTTCCAAACTTGGTTCTCGTACATGGATTCCATCTCGGATTTCATGGCTTCTAGCCATTTGTTGGAATCCGGGCTCATCATCGCTTCTTCATATGTCGCAGGGTCATCCATTTCATCAATCATGAAATTCATAACAGGATTGGCGTACAGTTCAGGAGCTGCACGTGTCCTGCTTGACCTGCGAGGTTTGATAGTGTCCTCTTTCGGAGTTTCATGATCATTATCATTAGCTCTCTCTTCATTAGGTGAAGTCAACTCCGAAACAACTTCTGGAGCTGTGCTACTCGCCATTTCATGAAGAGAAGGTTCAATAACCTCTTCGAGTTCTACCTTCCGACTACTCACACCTTTCACGAGAAACTCCTTCTCAAGAAAGGATCCATTCTTGGCAACAAAGACCTTGCCCTCGGATCTGTGATAGAAGGTATACCCAATCGTTTCCTGAGGGTATCCTATGAAGACGCATTTTTCCGCTTTGGGTTCGAGTTTATCCGGCTGAAGTTTCTTCACATAAACATCGCATCCCCAAACTTTAAGAAATGGCATCTTAGGTTTGTTTCCAAACCATAATTCATACGGTGTCTTTTCAACGGATTTAGATGGTGCCCTATTTAAAGTGAATGTAGCGGTTTCCAGTGCATAACCCCAAAATGACAGTGGCAAGTCAGTCAGAGACATCATAGATCGAACCGTATCCAATAAAGTACGATTACGACGTTCTGACACACCATTACGTTGTGGTGTTCCGGCAGGCGTGAGTTGTGAAACTATTCCACAGTCTTTCATATGTGTGCTAAACTCGTAACTAAGATACTCTCCTCCACGGTCGGACCGCAGAAATTTGATCTTTCTGTTACTATGATTTTCCACTTCATTCTGAAATTCTTTGAACTTTTCAAAAATTTCAGACTTGTGTTTCATCAAATAGATATACCCATATCTACTCAAATCATCCGTGAAAGTAACAAAATAACGATATCCACCTCGCGCCGACACACTCATTGGTCCACACACATCAGTATGTATGCTTTCCAATAGATTTGTCGCCCGTTCCATTGAACCGGAAAACGGCGTTCTAGTCATCTTGCCCATAAGGCATCGCTCACATGTATCAAATGATTCAAAATCAAGTGATTCCAAAAGTCCATCAGAATGGAGTTTCTTCATGCGTTTAACGCCAATATGACCTAGGCGGCGATTGCCACATATATGTAGATATATCATTATCAAGTTTAATCCTTTTAGCATCAACATTATGAATATGCGTAATACTACTATCGAGATCCAACAGAAATAAACCATTCAACATAGGTGCATGACCATAAAAGATATTATTCATATAAATCGAACAACCATTGTTTTCAGACTTAAATGAATAACCACTTTGCATCAAACACGATTCGGATACAATGTTCATGCTTAGTGCAGGCACCAAATAACAATTATTTAGGTTTATAACTAATCCCGATGGCATATGGAGAGGCAGCGTTCCGACGGCGATCACATCAACTCTTGATCCATTGCCGACTCGCATCGAGACCTCATCCCTTGCTAGTTGTCACTTGTTCCGCATCCCCTGAACCGAGTTACATATATTAGCAACCGATCCTGTATCAAATACCCAGGTGCTACTGCGAGTACTAGTCAAGTACACATCAATAACATGTATATCACATATACCTTTGTTTGCCTTGCCGGACTTCTTGTCCGCCAAATACTTGGGGCAGTTGTGCTTCCAATGGCCAGTCCCCTTGCAATAGTAGCACTCGGTGTCAGACTTAGGGCCAGCTCGGGGTTTTTTTTCAGGCGTGGCAACAGACTTGCCACCCTTCTTTCCCTTGTGCTTGCCTTTCTTGTCCTTCTTGAAACCGGTGGTCCTATTGATCATCAACACTTGATGTTCTTTCCTAATATCCACTTCTGCAGTCTTAAGCATTGACAGAAGCTCGGGAAGAGACTTCTTCATGCCCTGCATATTATAGTTCATCACGAAGCTCTTGTAGCTAGGTTGCAGAGATTGGAGAACACGATGTATGCCTAGGTCAATGGGAATCGTTATTCCCGAGGACACAAGCTTATCGGCGTACCCAGACATTTTGAGTACGTGCTCACTAATGGAGCTGTTTTCCTCCATCATGCAGCTAAAGAACTTTTCTGTAGCATTATAACTCTCTACGGCAGCATGGGTATCGAAAATCATTTTCAATTCTCCCATGGTATCAAAGGCATTGCCATTTTCGAAACGCTTTCGAAGTTCTGGCTCTAGCCCATACAGTATGCCGCAATGAACTAAGTTGTGGTCCTCCTGATGAATTATATAGACGTTCTTTTCCTCGTCAGGGGCATCAGGAGCTGGTGGGGGGCCTAGCGGCGCATCTAGCACATATTGCTTTTGTGCAGCAGTGAGGAGAATCCTCAAATTTATAGCCCAGTTGGTGAAGTTGCTACCATTCGCGGCAAGTTTCTCTTTCTCCATGAACACATTGAAATTAAAAGCAGGTGGTGCCATCTACAACAGAATTTGTAAAGTATATTTAGACTAAGTTTATGATAGGTTGAGTTCAACTAATCCAATTAATAATGAACTCCCACTCAAAAACGACATCCCTCGTGTCCTTTTGGTGATTACATGAACCAAATCCGATCATCACGTGAGTCGGTGTAGCTTCAAAGGCGAGCATCTATATGGGCATCATATCAACTATATGACTCATGCTTAACCTTTCGGTCCGTTTTCCGAGGCCATGTCTATACATGCTAGGCTCGTCAAGTAAGAACCTTAGTATTTGCGTGTGTAAAACTGTCTTACACCCGTTGTATGAAAGCGTAGAGTTGAGAACACCCGATCATCACGTGATGCCTCAAAACACGATCCACAAAACGGTGCATACTTAAGGAAGAACACATTTTATCTTGATATCTAAATGAGGGATCATCTTATAATGCTACCAAACGCGCCAAACTAGCAATATAAGATGCTAACATCTAATGTGTGAAGTGAGGTGATATGGTCCATGCATTTGATCTCTATCATTTGCATCGTGGTATGATCTCTATCATTCCTTTGTGTGTAAGGCCAAGGTCTATGGAACTTACACGTTAAGTGAGTTGTAAGAGTATCTATTATACATCTACTTACAACAATACCATATCAAAACACTAGCCCGAGAACGATCTAAACTAGGCGCCTCTAATTTATCAATTGCAAGTTTTACGTGGCTTAGGGATTTCGGAGATAGAACCTGTCTAACCTACGAACATGAACCACAACAAGGATAACCAAGTTATTAGCAACTCGTTGTAAATCAGATATTGACTATAGTAGCAGAGGCAGACACCCGCCAGCCACTTATGCAAAACTAGTTGCATGTCGTGGAACAGGTCTCATGCGATGACATGTAAGGTTGGTCGGCCGCTTCATCCCACTATGCCACCAATATCCAAAGTACATAGAAGATGCAATAACATGATCATCATCATCGCCCACATATAAACATATGTGTACTATCCGTGCAAAGCACCTACGCATAGATCAGGCTCGATACCACTTTGTTGGGTCCATGACATAGAAAACAAAAAATTCCTGATTGTGAACTACGCCAAGATCTATCTACTAGGTACAAAGCAAACGGGTGGACATACATCCATAGATAACTTACCCTCGAAGACAACGAGCTTTGTTAACGAGTAGGAACTCGTGGTTGATGTAGTCGTACACTTGCCGATCTCAAGATCGTGAGGAAGTCCGAGCGCCGCAACTCAGCAGCGCATCCGCACTCGCACATGTTCAAGCCACCGGACAACCTCCACCTCCTCGCTCTAGTGATCCAGCGGAAGCAGCAACTCCTTCCAGAAGAAATGCCACCGGGAACATGTATCTCGCTAATCCGAGACCATGGGGGAATAATTCTAGAGGGGGAGAGAGATCCTTCACAAGGAGGTGTGAGGATGAAGGAGGGAATGGGTGGCCTTTTATAGGAGGAGGGGGGGTGCCCCCTCTCTCCATGGCTGGCGCATGGGGGGGGTGACCCCTCACCTCCCCCATTCATGTGGTGGTAACTCCTCCACATTAAAATGCCTCTTCACATTCCCTTTTAAAGTCTCCACTTTAAATGCATTAAGTTTGTCCAAATTTAATGCCCTCTCATTTAATAAAACTCTTTTATTAAATTTATTCAGAATTTTGTTAATTACTTTAATTAACAAACATTCACATATAGCCCCTTGCAATATTTCAATATCACATGCAGAACCACTTTACGCAATTTCACCGAAACAATTTCGGTTTCTATTGAAACAATTCTGCGCTTTGCAATTCTTTAAATGCGAAACATATGTGCTCCAAAATGGTGTCTGGTAACTCTTAAGTGTGCCACCCTACCTTTCGCGAATAATGCAGACATGATCGAGACCCTTCTCCGATCAATAATCAGCAGCGGGACCTGGAGATCCATACTGACTCCTACACATTCAACGATGACTCCTGTGATCGTGAGAACCTTTAACGCTTGTAACTAAATCCCTTTGTCTCTCGATATATTACATGTCCGAGATTCGATCATCGGTATCTCCATACCTAGTTTGATCTCGTTACCGACATGCACTCTTTTCTCATTCCCGTGATATAACATTCTAGTGATCACATCACTTGCTTGCAAGCTATCCTAATGTGATATCACCGAGAGGGCCCAGAGTATATCTATCCGTCATCTGGATTGACAAATTCCACTCTTGATCCATGAGCCTCAACATAACACCTTCGTAACACTGAACCCATCTGTATAGTCACCCTGTTACGGTGTGACGTTTGATGTTATCAAGATACTCTTCCGGTGTTAGCAATTAACATGATCTCATGGTCTAAGGATAAAGATGTAGGGGTTCGTAGCATGGAAAACAAAAATTTTCTATCGCATACAAACAAACAAGCCAAGATCTATCTACTAGATTGTAGCAACGAGTCAATGGAATAACTCACCCTCGAAGATTCCAAAGTGTTTAACGAGAGCAGATTCTCGTGGGTGATGTAGTCGTACTCTTTCCGATCTCAAGATCGCGTAGACGATCCTTCCGGCGCCGCGTTCCCTTGATGCTCCATGATCGGTCACACGTTCGGTACTCGACGAACCTTCCTCTCCTTGTTCCAAAGGGCGGAGGTTGTAGCACTCTCCTCGCGATTCCCGTGACAACTGGCGTGTCTGCAGGAGGTAGAGGGGAAATCCCGCAGGGCTTCGCCTTAAGCCGGTGCGAGTATGGTGGAGCTTATGAGAGAGGCTATTAGTGGTCTAGTAATTAGACACACCAATTAGAAGGCTCTAAACCAATTAGAAGGCTCTAAACCGAATAGCTCTAAACCGGGGTCTAGATCTAGGGTTTAGTTTAGAGGATAGGAAACTTGTGTTGTGTCTAGAGGAGGAGGCCCTGCCCCTCCTCTTATAGGTGGGAGGCTGGCGGCCAGGGAGGAGTTCCTCCCCAACTCGGCCTAGGGAGTGCGCCCGGCCAGGGAGGAACCCTCCTCCAACTCGGCCTCCACCTCTCCTCCTCTTTCCCTTCCCAAAAGCTGCGTTTGACTTTCAAACTAGCCGTTTGACTTTTCAATTTAGGATTTAAATAAATCCTTTATTTGGGACAGCAAGAATACTTAGTACATGATGCAATCATTCCAATATGTAATGACACACTCATGTACCCTTCCCCTCGGTGCTTGGGACATTCCGGACCTTCTAGAATGTTCCGATGAAAACACCGAACCATTCCCCAACTCCAAACGGAACTTTCCTTATATGAATCTTATTCTCCGGACCATTCCGGATCACCTCGTGATATCCGGATCCCATCGAGACTCGAACAACATTGGTCTCTTTCTCATAATACCATAACTACTCAAAACAACGTCGAATCCTTAAGTGTGTCTCCCTACGGTTCGTGAATTATGCGGACATGATCGAGACACTTCTCGAACAATAACCAATAGAGGAATCTGGAAATTCATATGGCTCCCACATATTTCTCGATTACTTTGCGATCGAATGAACCACTTACATACGATACCAATTTCCCTTTGTCTCACGATATGTTACTTATCCGAGGTTATGATCGGTATCTACGCATACCTAGTTCATCCTCGTTCTTGATAAGTACTCTTTTCTCGTTCGTGATATGTGATCCCTTGTGACCAAGTCACATGCTTGCAAGCTAATTGGATGACATTTCACCGAGAGGGCCAGAAGAATATCTATCCGTCATGTGGATGGACAAATCCACTCTTGATCCATGTGTTTCAACCAATACTTTCCAAACACTCAATGCCACCTTTATAGCCACCTGTTACGGTGTGGTGTTTGATGACATCAAAGCATCCATCCAAGAAAGGCAATATCCATGATCTCATGGTCGAAGGAACTAGGTTACTATGTATCAGAAAGCATATAGCAATTGAACTATTGAAATGACTTGATCTTTATGCTACGCTTGTCTATAGGAGTATGTCCACCATATCATTCTCCTAACGATATGATCTTGTTGTTGATAACATCTCAATGTTCATGATATGGAAACCACAATCATCAATCAACCAACAAGCTAGTGAAGTATAGAGGCTATACTAGGGACTTCAAATTAAGTTTACAAATCACACAAGTATTAATGGTTTCCTTGTTAATACTATTATAGCATGAATGTAAACATTTATCATAAACACAAAGATATATAATAATAATTACATTTATTATTACCTCTAGGGCATATCTCCAACAGTCTCCCACTTGCACTAGAGTCATCCAATCTAGATTACATGGTAATATACCGAACACCCATGGCAGTTTGGTGTTGGTCATGTTTTGCCCTCGGGAGAGGTTTAGTCAACGGATCATACATTCAGATCTGTGTGTACTTTGCAAATCTTTATATCCCCATCCTGGATATGTTCTCGAATAGCGTGGAAAGCAGCTTGATATGCTTGACTTCTTGTGTGACCTTGGTTCTTGCGCATTGGCTATGGCGCCCATGTTATCACAGTAGATAGACATTGGGTCCAGCGCACTTGGAACCACACCCAGCTCTGTAATGAACTCTTTCATCCATATCGCTTCTTGTGAAGCCTCTGAAGCAGCCATGTATTCCGATTCAGTTGAAGATCTCGCCACAACACTTTGCTTTGCACTCCTCCGATAAGCTTCTGCACCATTCAAAATAAATCATTATCCAGTTGTGATTTAGAATCATCCGGATCGGTGTTCCAACTAACATCGGTGTAACCATTAACAACGAGTGTTCATCACCTCCATAAGAAAGAACCATATCCTTAGTTCTTCTCAAGTACTTAAGGATGTTTTTGACATTGTCCAATGATCCACTCTGGATCACTTTGATATCTGCTAGTTAGACTAACGACATATGCGATGTCGGGTCTAGTACATAGCATGGCATACATTAGAGATCCTATGGCTGAGGCATAGGAGTCTTACTCATCCTTTCTCTATCTTACGCGATGTCGGACTTTGAGTTTTACTCAAGGTCGTATTAGCAACATGGGCAAGAACCCTTTCTTGCTATCTTCCATTCAAACCTCTTTAGAACTTTGTCCAAATATGTACTTTGTGACAATGATATTTGGCGTTCGATCTATCTCTATAAATCTTTATGCCTAATATGTAAGCTGCTTGCAAGATCCTTCATTGAAAACTATTATTCAAATACTCTTTGACACTATTAAGAAGGTCTACATCATTCCCAATCAACAATATGTCATCCACATACGTATTAAGAATGCTCTGAGCTCCACTCACTTTCTTGTAAATACAAGCTTCTCCATAAGTTTGTATAAAACCAAAACTTTGATTACCTTATCAAAGCGTTGATTCCAACGGGATGCTTGCTTTAATCCATAGATGGACCGTTGAAGCTTGCATACCTTGTTAGCATCTTTAGGATCGACAAAACCTTTGGGTTGTATCATATACAACTCTTCATCAATGTCTCCATTGAGGAATGCTTTTCGACATCCATCGCCATATCTCATAATCATAATATGCAGCGATTGCTAACATAATCCTCACAGACTTTAGCTTCGCTACGGTGAGAAAGTCTCATCGTAGTCAACTCCTTGAATTTGTCGAAACCCTTTTGCGACAAGTCGAGCTTTATAAACGATAACATTACCATCAACATCTGTTTTCTTCTTGAAAATCCATTTGTTCTCGACACCTTCCGGCCATCCGTAAGTCCACCAAAGTCCATACTTGGTTTTCGTACATGGATCCAATCTCGGTTCATGGCTTCTTGCCATTTATTGGAATCTGGGCTCATCATCGCTTCCTCATATGTCTCGGGGTCATCGGTGTTGTCCACCAACATGACATTCATAACGGAATCATACCAATGCAGGTGGTACGAGTTCTCGTTGACCTCCGAGGCTCTGTAGCAACTTCAAGCGAAGTTTCATGATCGCTATCATTAGCTTCCTCTCTTATTGGTGCAGGCACCACAGGAACTTCTTCGGTCTTTGCGCTACTGCAATTCGAGAGAAGGTTCGACAACCTCGTCGAGTTCTACTTTCCTTCCAGTCACTTCTTTCGAGAAATTCCTTCTCTAGAAAGGATCCATTCTTAACAACGAAGATTTTGCCTTGGATCTATGATAGAAGGTATACCCAATAGTTTCCTTGGGTATCCTATGAAGGCGCATTTTTCCGCTTTGGGTTCAAGCTTGTCCTGTAACTTCTTTACATAGGCTTCGCATCCCCAAACTTTAAGGAGCGACAATTTAGGTTTCTTCCCAAACCATAATTCATACGGTGTCGTTTCAGCGGATTTAGGCGGTGCCCTATTTAAAGTGAATCTTGCTGTTTCTAATGCATAACCCCAAAATGATAGTGGTAAATCTGTAAGAGACATCATAGAGCGAACCATATCTAAGAGAGTTCGATTCTGACGTTCAGACACACCATTCTGTTGTGGTGTTCCCGGTGGTGTCAAGCTGAAAGTATTCCACATTTCTTCAAATGCTGCCAAACTCGTAACTTAGATATTCACCTCCACGATCGAGCATGAAATTTAATCTTCTTGTTACGTTGATTCTCTACTTCACTTTGAAACTCCTTAAACTTCTCGAAAGTTTGGACTTATGTTTCATGAAATAGATATACCCATATCTACTCAAGTCATCCGTGAAGGTAAGAACATAACGATAACCACTTGCGATGCTACACTCATTGGACCACACACATTGGTATGTATGATTTCCAAGAAGTCGTAGCTCGCTCCATTATACCGAAAATGGAGTCTTAGTCATTTTACCCATCGGACATGCTTCGCATCTTTCAAGTGATTCAAAATCAAGTGATTCAAGAAGTCCATCGAATGGAGTTTCTTCATCGCTTCACTCCAATGTGACCAAGGCAGCGATTGCCACATATAGGTCGAGTTATCGCTTGATTTCAAGCGTTTAGCTTCAATGTTATTAATATGTGTATTTCTACTATCGAGATTCAATATGAATAGACCATCTATCAAAGGTGCATGTGCATAAAACACATTACTCATATAAATCGAACAACCATTATTCTCGGTTTAAACAAGTAGCCTCTACAATAAACAAGATCACGATATAATGTTCATGCTTAACGCAGCACCAAATAACAATTATTTAAGTATAAAACCAATCCCGATGGTAGATGAAGAGGTAGCGTGCCGCGATCACATCAACCTTTGATCCGTTTCTATCGCGCCGTCACCTCGTTCTTCACTAGCCTCCGTTTATTCTGCAGCTCTGTTTGAGTTACAAATATGAGCAACGAACCGGTATCAAATACCCGAGCACTACTACGGTACTAGTGAGATACACATCAATAACATGTATATCAGATATACCTTTCTTCTTGATGTTGCCGTTCTTCAAATCCGCCAAGTACCTTGGGCAATTCCGCTTCGATGACCTTCTCCTTGCGGTAAAAGCACTCGATGTCGGGCTTAGGTCCAGCCTTGGTCTTCTTCGTCGGTATGGTAACTTTCTTACCACCCTTCTTGAAGTGTCCCTTTTGCTTAGACTTGCCTTTCTTGAATTTGGTGGTCTTATTGACCATCAACACTTGGCTCTTTCTTGATCTCCACTTCGCAGATTTTAACATAGCAAGCAGTTACGGCAACTCTTTGTTCATGTTACGCATGTTGTAGTTCATCACAAAGTTCTTGTAACTTGGTGGTAGTGATTGGAGGATGCGGTAAACTCCCAAAGTATTAGGAATCACTATACCCAAACTTTGAAGTTTATTTGCGTGCCCGGACATCTTAAGCACATGCTCACTTGGAGCTACCCTCTTCCATCTTGCAGTTAAAGAACTTTTTGAAGCTTCATAGCTTTCAATTGCCGCATGAGTCTCAAAGATTAATTTGAGATCCTCGACAATATCATATGGATCGACTCTTCAAATCTTTTACGAAGCTCGATTCTAAACCATACAAGATATCACCTGAACTATGGAGTACTGATTCTTAGGCGAGGTAAACATTCTTTACTTCATCGGTAGCATCAGCTGCAGTGGGTCACCTAGCGGTGCATCCAGCACATAGGTCAAATTACCAGGTGTGAGGACAATCCTCAAATTGCGGAACCAATCCATGAGTTGCTTCCATTGTTTTCAACTTTTCTTTCTCTAGGAGCATTAAAATTGATGGTAGCTGCCATTGATCTACAACATATTTGCAATAGTTTAGACTAAGTTTATGACAAAATGAGTTCAAATTAATTAATGAAATTAAACTAGGTGAACTCCCACTCAAAACAACATCCCTCACATTGTTTTAGTGATCACACGAACCAAATCCACTACATCAACACCGATCATCACGAGAGCTGATATAGTTTTAATGGCGAACAATCATCATGTTCATCATATCTACTATATGATTCATGCTTTGCCTATCGGCGATCCGTGTACCGGAGGCCATGTGCGTACATGCTAGGTTCGTCAATACAAACCTTAGATTCAGAATAAGCAAATCTGTCTTGCTTACTTTGTATTCACCCTCTGAATCAAAGTCACCCGATCATCACGTGGTGTTTGAGCAGCAAGCTTTGCAGCAGTGCATACTAAGGGTGAACACTTTAGAACTTGAAATTTATGTGTATGAGGGATCATCTTATAATGCTACCGTCGTCTACTAAGCAATACAAGATGCATAAAGGATTAACATCACATGCAATTCATAATATGTGATATGATATGGCCTTTCTTCTTTGTGCTTCCGATCTCCATCTTCAAGCACGAACATGATCTCCATCATCACGGCATAGCATCAAGGTCAATGGCGGCTTCTTCATGGTTGTCGTCCGCCACTTCAACTATTACAACTATTTTGAATAGACACGCGGTCTTAACGGAAATTAAAGACAACCATATGGCTCCGCCGTTGCCAACTTACAATAAGGAACATTGCATACATCAAATATAATCACAATCATGGCCATATCACATCACGGCACACCCCAAAACAAAGTTAGGCGCTTCTACTTTCTTTGCATATTTTACGTGGTTTGGGGCTTTCCATAGGTGTCGTACTAACCTACGAACAAGAACCACAACATTGATACTAGCATTGTTGATTACCCGTTGTAAATTGGATCTTTACTATGCTAGGAGAAAGCAGGCACCATAAAGCCACTTATGCAAAGCGAGTTGCATGTCAAGCGTGGAGCAAGTCTCATGAACGATGTCATGTAAGGTTAGCCGGGCGCTTCATCCCAACATACCAAGATGCAAAGTACACAAAAGCAATCTACAATAAAAGCATCAACGCCCACAATGACCATTGTGTTCTACTCGTCTGCAGATCTACATATAGACACGGCTCGATACCCTTTGTAGGGGTTCGTAGCATGGAAAACAAAAATTTTCTATCGCATACAAACAAACAAGCCAAGATCTATCTACTAGATTGTAGCAGCAGTCGATGGAATAACTCACCTCGAAGATTCCAAAGTGTTTAACGAGGCAGATTCTCGTGGGTGATGTAGTCGTACTCTTTCCAATCTCAAGATCGCGTGACGATCCTTCCGGCGCCAGCGTTCCCAAGCGCTCCATGATCGGTCACACGTTCGGTACTCGGCGAAGACCTTCCTCTCCCTTGTTCCAGCGACGGCGGAGGTTGTAGCACTCTCCTCGCGATTCCGGCCTGTGGCGGCGTGGTACAGGAGGTAGAGGGAAATCCCAGAGGCTTCGCCTTAAGCAGTGCGAGTATGGTGGAGCTTATGAGAGAGGCTATTAGTGGTCTAGTAATTAGACACACCAATTAGAAGGCTCTAAACCAATTAGAAGGCTCTAAACCGAATAGCTCTAAACCGGGGTCTAGATCTAGGGTTTAGTTTAGAGGATAGGAAACTTGTGTTGTGTCTAGAGGAGGAGGCCCTGCCCCTCCTCTTATAGGTGGGAGGGCTGGCCGGCCAAGGGAGAGTTCCTCCCCAACTCGGCCTAGGGAGGTGCGCCCGCCAAGGGAGAACCCTCCTCCAACTCGGCCTCCACCTCTCCTCCTCTTTCCCACTTCCCAAAACTGCCGTTTGACTTTCAAACTAGCCGTTTGACTTTTCAATTTAGGATTTAAATAAATCCTTTATTTGGGACAGCAAGAATACTTAGTACATGATGCAATCATTCCAATATATAATGACACACTCATGTACCCTTCCCCTCAGTGCCGGACATTCAGGACCTTCTAGAATGTTCCCGATGAAAACACGGAACCATTCCCCAACTCAAAGCGGAACTTTCCTTATATGAATCTTATTCTCCGGACCATTCCGGATCACCTCGTGATATCCGGATCCCATCCGAGACTCGAACAACATTCGGTCTCTTTCTCATAATACCATAACTACTCAAAACAACGTCGAATCCTTAAGTGTGTCTCCCTACGGTTCGTGAATTATGCGGACATGATCGAGACACTTCTCCGAACAATAACCAATAGAGGAATCTGGAAATTCATATGGCTCCCATATTTCTCGATTACTTTGCGATCGAATGAACCACTTACATACGATACCAATTTCCCTTTGTCTCACGATATGTTACTTATCCGAGGTTATGATCGTCGGTATCTCTGCATACCTAGTTCATCCTCGTTACTGATAAGTACTCTTTTCTCGTTCCCGTGATATGTGATCCCTTGTGACCAAGTCACATGCTTGCAAGCTAATTGGATGACATTTCACCGAGAGGGCCCAGAGAATATCTATCCGTCATGTGGATGGACAAATCCCACTCTTGATCCATGTGTTTCAACCAATACTTTCCAAACACTCAATGCCACCTTTATAGCCACCCTGTTACGGTGTGGTGTTTGATGACATCAAAGCATCCATCCAGTAAAGGCAATATCCATGATCTCATGGTCGAAGGAACTAGGTTACTATGTATCAGAAAGCATATAGCAATTGAACTATTGAAATGACTTGATCTTTATGCTACGCTTGTCTATAGGAGTATGTCCACCATATCATTCTCCTAACGATATGATCTTGTTGTTGATAACATCTCAATGTTCATGATAGGGAAACCACAATCATCAATCAACCAACAAGCTAGTGAAGTATAGAGGCTATACTAGGGACTTCAAATTAAGTTTACAAATCACACAAGTATTAATGGTTTCCTTGTTAATACTATTATAGCATGAATGTAAACATTTATCATAAACACAAAGATATATAATAATAATTACATTTATTATTACCTCTAGGGCATATCTCCAACAAAAGATTACTTCGTATGATATTATAGCAATATAAACACAATGAATTGATTGTAATGCTATACTTCGGATGAATGTTCATCACATCATCCCCCCAATGGTGTGACCTTGTTATTAACAACATCCAATGTCCATGATCAGGAAACCTTGATCATCTTGTTAATCAACAAGCTAGTCTATAAGAGAGGCATGACTAGGAACCCTTTTTGTTTATTAAACACACATGTATTGATGTTTCCTATCAATACAATTATAGCATGTAAAATAAACATCTATCATATACAAGGAATACATAATAACAACTTTATTATTGCCTCTCAGGGCATATTTCCTTCAAGTTCTTGTCATTGTAAGCATATGTGTATCATAGAGAACCGCCAACGGTGTACCCCTTGCCCGATGATACGTAAGAATCCCCATATCAAAATGACAAGGCAAGCAGACAACAAGCATCTCAGCAATCTTCTTATTTACCATGGGAATATGGTGTTTTTTTCTCTCTTTCCTCTTTTCATAAACTCTTTGTTTATTTTCTTTTTTCTCAATCTCTATCTCTCTTTTTTTTAAGAAGAATGCTTCATAGATACTCGTTATGGTTACGATGCAGGTTTCCACCAGGTCAGCATGGATTAGACCAGCTGCCCAGGCGTTTATCTAACACACATGCATAACTCCATGGACTTACAAGCTCCCCTTTCATTTCACACCGACGACATCCATAGACAAAAGAACATGATATCAACTTGGTACAAAGTACCAGTGCAATGTTGAAAGCGTTCCCCATGACAGCATGGTTCTGCTAATTCACAACTTACAAAGCGCAAGCACATACGCAACATAGGTGAGCATAATGGTTCAAGTTTATTAAGTGCAAGAAAGTAAAGTGTGCCATCAAGTTCGTGAGAGCTTTAATCACTAATTTTCACATAACAAGCTTAATTTGGGAGGTAGATAAAACAAGAATTTACTTGGAATAGCAATAATGCTACTAGGTAGGTATGGTGGACACAAATGGCAAAGGTTTTGGTTTAAAGGAGGTGGATGCACGAGAAGAAATCCTCTCAGTACAGGTTTTTGGCTAGCAAGGTTGGGTAGCAAGTATAAGAGTTGAAGGAAACAAACAAACATACAAGTGATAAAGACAAACATGCAATCTTCCTTGGAAGCACAAAAGATCTTAACTAGAGAATACTAAACTTATGAGCAAATCAAGAAAGAAAGATGATGAAATTATTTTTCTCTATGGTACTTCTGTCTTTTATTTCAACTCTCAAAAATAGTGTTGCTACTGACCGAGCCAGGTTTGCCAAAACCAACTAAATTAACTCAATGATCCCAAAGTGATACCAATACTAACAACAAGATCAATCATATAACCACAAGTTCAAAACTAATATAAGCTATGCAAAAGAGTGAATGATAGAACTTCTCATTAATATTCCATAACGGCAACTCACACCAAGGGATACATATCTAACGAGAGAGGGGACACTTCCATAATGCAAACCATACTACATAATAACTCCTCTATTCATGATATGACTCTACTAATAAGGTAAAAAGATAGAAGATAGTGATATGATACCGCGACACTCCCCCAAGCTTGGAACAAACCAAGGGGATGCCAAACCTGATGACGATTTACTCCTTAGGTGGTGGTGGTATCCTCTCATCTTTGTCCGCCTTCCAAGGTAAAGGCTTCCCATCAACAAAGGACATCGTGGTTTCCAACATCCTGAAACTTGCAGCAGCACTTATGAGTTTAAATCTAGCCTCATACTCACAGTTTTGATTTTGAACGTCATAGAACTGTGCTTGCAGTTCGTTGGTTGTTTGGCGGAGTGAGAGGACTTCGTCTTTGAGTTCAGCAGTCTCCTTTTGGTGCTCGGTGTTGAGTTCGGAACAAATCTTATGGATGATATCCACTTCGCGCTCCGCCATCTTCTTGTACCTAAAGACTTCTTGTTCCAATGCTTCCATCCTGTCCTCCAGACTTCCTTCACCATTAGGGCCTTGAACCTCTTTAATCCGAACCTCCCCACCTTTGAGCAATAACTCCTTGGGATGAATCTTCAATTCTCTCATGTATGGGTTGATGATATCTTCCAAGGAATCTCCCTTAACTGATCCAGTGGAAGACATTGAGGCTACAAATCTGAGATTTTTACCTGGAAGAAATAGATCGAAACAAAAACACGACACAAACACAATATATGGACCTCGGGGGATCCGGGGGTTATATATTATGAAGTTTCATATCAAAAGGAAGGTACTGGGTGAAAACGGGTCGGAGGCGGAGTCCTGGGTGGCCTCACCACCTGGTGGCGCTGACCAGGTGGGCCCGCCACAGGTGGTGTGGGCTACCCGGCTCGATTCAAATCCCCTTTTAAACGTAACTTTCCTTATCGACTGAAAACTGCAAAAATATAGTTGTATTGTATTTTCGTGGAACTTTTCTTACCAGAACTGTTACCTATTTGAAAACGGACTTTGCAGGTCTCTGAATTTGGTATCTAGTAGATTCTTTCAGAGTCACCACTTGAATAACATCAATATCTTCATCTTCATACACTTATTACTTGAGTCATAAAACCCTTCTCTTCTTTATTACACCATTGTCTCCACTTCCTAGAAATTTCTTTCACACAGAACTTCACACAATTCTCATTAGCAACATTAGTATAAGTGAAGTGATAAAACCTTTTGAGTCCAACTTCAACTGAAAACCATCAAAACTTAAGCTACTGTAGCAACTCCTTCCTAAAACCCAAAAAGAATTCAAAAAGGAAATCGAATAAAGAGGCAAATGCAAAAGTGGCAAAATCTGTCAAAACAGACTAGCAGGTTAAGATCAATTTTTTAGAAAATTTTCTTTTGCTCAAATCAAAAAGTGCAAAACTAATTAAAGTTAAATAACAACCTGGGTCAGAAGCACAAAAAATTACAGCTCAATCCGACATACAGAGATCTCTCACGAATTTTTACGGTGAAGCACAAAAATCTGTTTCGGGACAGCAACTTCCCCAAATCTTACTTCTCTCTCATTAGAGGTTGATCTTGACACAAAAACCAAAAAAACAGATAAAGAGCGGTTATTACCAAAATAATAACTTCCAAGACTCAAAGAAACAAAAACAAACTAAAAAAAAAACAAATTGGGTTGTCTCCCATAAAGCTCTTTCTTTATAGCCATTAAGATGGGCATGATGATTTTGGAGAAACTCTCATAGGGATATGAATTGAAGTGAAAGAGAGCATTAAGAAGAAAAAACACACACGCATTTAAGTCTAACCCACTTCCTATGCAAGGGAATTTTGTAAACAAACAAGTTATTGAAACCAGAGGCAACTTGCATAAGAAGGCAAAAGAAGTGCAACATAAAAAACTTTCAGCATAAAACGAGGAAACTTGATATTGTTGAGATGCATAAGAACAGTCTTCCCTCTCTCAAAGTAACTTTCAGTATCATGCATAAACTTAACAATATAACTATCACGAGGACCGTCATAGCAATGATCGCTTATTCTAACAAAAAACACAGGAATACTAGCTCTCATAACACTACTTTGTGAAACAATATTAGAGGTATCCTTACAAAGGATAGGGTGTCCCTCTTTTTCATATTTAGTAACAAAGTCTTTCACATTTGCTATTATAGGTTCATCAACCATTTGTTTATCAGGTTTAACAGCTTTATTTGTACTTTCATTAACCATACTAGCTATCATAGAATGTTCCTTTACCTTAACTGGAAAAGGCATTTTCTCAATATAAGGTTCAGGTAAAACATGATTAGCAGTATAAACTTCAGTATTTCTTGTAGGAACACTCTTAGCAATATCTTTATAAGGTTCATGATACTTATTCCACTTCTTTTTAGGCACTTCAATGTAAGAAGCAAAAGCCTTAAAATAAGAAGCAATAGCTTGAGAGTCTAGACCATAAGCATTTTTAATATTTTGAAAGTCATCACTTCCCATAAAAGATTCAATGCATTCATAATCATAATTTATACCTGACTTTATACCTTTTTCATTCTCCCAAGCTTCAGCATTGTCTTGAATACGGTCCAGAAGATCCCATTTAGCTTCTTCTTCCATACGAGTGAATGATCCAGCACAAGAAGCATCCAATAAATCTTTATCATGTAGAGGGAGTCTTGCATAAAAGTTATTGATAATAATATTGTTGGGGAGCTCATGAATGGGACATTTGAGCATTAGTAACTTCAGTCTCCCCCAAGCTTGAGATGTACTCTCTCCATCAAGAGGCCAAAAGTTGTATATTTGATTCCGATCTTTATGAATCTCACTAGGAGGATAAAACTTTGAGTAAAAGAGAGGCACTATTTCCTCCCATTCCAGAGCTTGACCATTCTTCAGCAGCTTATACCATTCCTTAGCTCTTCCTTTCAGCGATAATGAGAATAACTTCTTCTTAACTTGATCTGTAGTAATACCTGCACACTTGAACAACCCGCATAATTTGTGTATAAAGAGTAAATGATCATCGGGATGGACAGTTCCATCCCCAACATAGTAGTTATCCATAACACGATCAATAATTCTTGTAGGTATTTTGAAAACATCATTCTCACTAGGTGGTGGCTTATCTACTACCTTAGTAGTGGTAGTAGCATTACCAAATAAGAAACTCAGCGAATTATCCATAACGAAAAATAAAGCAACTAACAGAAGTAAACAATACTCACAGTAGAAGTTTCCTTTACCAGTTCCACTCTCCAATAGCGCTTCACTCCCCGGCAACGGCGCCAGAAAATAGTCTTGATAACCCACAAGTATAGGGGGTGTATCGCAGTATTTTCGATAAGTAAGAGTGCCGAACCCAACGAGGAGCAGAAGGTGCTGGCTAGTGGTATGGATCAGGAATTCTCTGCAAATACTTAGCAAGCGGATTTTTAGGGGTTTTTGATAAAGCAAGTAAACAAAGTACGAGTAAACAAAAGACAATAGGAATAAATGCAGCAAGTGGCCCAATCCTTTATGCAGCAAAGGACAAGCCGGTTGTATTACTTAAGATGACCAAACGTTCTCGAGGACACATGGGAAGACTGTCAAGTGCTTTTGCTTCATATAGCTGATTAATCTTCTTTAGCTTGCTAAGTGTTGTGTGGATGAACCTGTGCTAATGTACCGCCCCATCCAAGACTAATACATACTTGTGATTATACCCCTTGCAAACATCTGTAAGTACAAGAAAGTAATTAAGGTAGAAACCTAACCACAGCTTTAAACTCTAAGACCCTTACGTCCCTTGTGCAATGGTTTCCTAACGGAGGTTCAGGTTTCTTTCACTCCGGCAACCCCTACGATTAGTAGCCAAATACACAATGCATTCCCCTAGGCCCATATAGGTGAAGTGTCATGTAGTCGACGTTCACATGACACCACTAGAAGAAGTACACTACAACTTAAATAACAATCTATTGAATCTTTCTCAATGCAACTCCACTACTAACAACAAGACTTCTCCCATGTCCGCAAGAACAAAACGAACTACTCACAAGACATCATATGGATCATGATCAGAGATGGAATACTGATGTATAACAATTTGAACATAAACAATAATTCAATGGTTCACTCAATAGCATCAACTACAAGGAGTAATCAACACCGGGAAAGTTTCCCCTATGAACTATGCAAGATTCAACGCAATTGTTACAGCAATATGAAGATGGTGATGAGGGTGCTGATGGTGATGATGGTGATGATGGTGGTGATGATGATGATGATGATCCCAATGCAGTCCAACTTGATGGTGGTGTTGATGGCGACGGTCTCCCCTCTCTAGGAAGGAATTCCCCTGGCAGAAATCTATCTGCCGGAGTGATCTTTCTCTCTCGGTGTTTTCCGCCCCGCAGAGGCAGCAAAATCTTTCTGTGGTCGCTCTCCGAGTTTTAGGGTTTCGGGAGGATGATATACGCCAGAGGAGAGAGGCTGGAGTGGGCCAGGGTGGCCACACCACCTCCTGGCGCAGCCTAGGGCTGCTCGCTCCATGGGGTGGTGTGGGCCCCCTGTGGCCCATCTCCACTCCATCTTCTGGCATCCTTAGTCTTCTGGAAAAATAGGATTTTCCGTATATTTTTCAGGATTTTCTGATCTTCACGAATTTTGCCTCCAAACAGCACCTTTTCCATCAGAATCCTGACTGCAGCGGTCCATGCTCCAAAAAGTCATCAACCATGCAAAAACAGATGAAATAACATAAGTATCACCTCTCAATACGAAATATATCAATGGATAATAGTAAATTAAGACATAAAATAGTGATGCAAAATGGACGTATCAAAGAGCCACAGTGCCAGCTGCCTGTTTTCTACTATTTTTGGTTCCAAAAAAGTCAGAAAATGAATATTCTCGGAATTGGATGGGACAAAAAGGCAAAGTTAGTTTTTCACCGAGGGACACCCGGAGCCAGAATACGAGACGGAGAGGGGCCTGGGGGCCGCCACCACCTGGCCGTGCGGCCCATCCTGCCCCGCACCAGGGGTGGTCTGGCCGCCTCCGGCACCCCCTCGGTATTCCCTTTCACCTATAAGATGCCTCCGATACATAAGCCCTCAGTACCCAATCAAAATTCCACAAAAGAGTCTGTAGCCACCGTCATCTCCATCCCTAGATCGGGAGGGATCTGAAGCTCTTCCCGGCACCTGCGGAGGAAATTCACCACAGGCCTTCTTCATCACCATGCAAGCCTCCAGTGTGATGCGTGAGTAGTTCATCTCTGGACTACGGGTCCATGTAGTAGCTAGATGGCTGGTTCTCCTCCTTTGTGCTATCATGTTTAGATCTTGTGAGCTCTGTTCATGATCAAGATCATCTATTTGTAATCCTACATGTTGTGTTTGCGGGGATCCGATGGATATTGAGATGCTATTTTAGATTGATTATTGATTCTATCATGTCTTTGTTATTTGTGATCTTGCATGCTTTCCGTTGTTAGTAGCTATCTTGGCCAAGTAGATGCTAGGAACTCCAAGAGTTAGTATTTATGCTCGATAGTGGGTTCATGCCTCTAGTAATCTGGGGAAGTGACGGAAATCTCTAAGGTACTAGATGTGTTGTTGCTACTAGGGAGACAACAACAATCCTTTGTTCATAGAACAATCGTATTGTTTACTTTACACGCAATGCGTAATGCAATTATCCGTTGCTTGCAACTTAATACTGGAGGGGGTTCGGATGATAACCTGAAGGTGGATTATTAGTCATACATGCAGTTGGATTACGGTCTATGTATAATTTTGTAATGCCCAATCAAGTCTCAAAGGATTCAAGATGAGTAGTATATGCATATTGCTTTCTCGATGTTTGTCAATTGCCCTGCTGTAATTTGTCCACCCAACATGTCATCTATCTTAAGGAGAGCCACCACTAGTGAACTATGGACCCCGGTCCTTTCTTTTACTATCAATCTACAATCAACTGTTTACTGTTTTCTGTTTACTTTCTGCAAACTATTACTTTCTTCCACTCGATACGTTTAATCCTTTGTTTTCAGCAAAACCGGTGAGATTGACAACCTGATCGCAAGTTTGGGGCGAAGTTCTGTGGTTGTGTTGTGCAGGTCACCATGTTGCTGCTAGCACCGGTAGTGCACCCTGCCAAAGTCCAGCTAGCAACACCTTTGAGGTGTTTCCTTGCTCCTACTGGTTCGATTAAACCTTGGTTTCATAACTGAGGGAAAACTTGTTGATGTGCTCATCATACCTTTCTCTTGGGGTTCCCCAACGGGCTTGATATACTTTGGGCTTAGCAACCGATTTTCTGACGCCGTTGCCAGGGAGTCAAGGACATCTTCACAAGGGGAGTCCCTCATTACCAATCTCTTTACTTTGTTATTTTTGTTTTGCTTAGTTTACTTTTGTTTTGTTTGCTTGTTTCTTTATCAAAAACAAAAAAAATAGTTTTACTAGTTTGCTTTGTTTATTAAAAACACACAAAAAATGACTACTCTAGAAAACACTAAGTTGTGTGACTTCACTAGCACCAACAACAATGATTTTATGAGCACACACCTATTGCTCCACCTGTTCCTGAAGCTACTTTCTTTGAAGCATCCTTGCTTTACTCAATCTTGTTATGAGAGAACAATTTTCTGGTATTGGTAATGAAGATGCTGCTGCTCATCTAAATAACTTTGTTGAACTTTGTGAGATGCAAAAGCATAGGGATATAGATGGATATATTATTAAGCTTAAATTGTTTCCTCTCTCTTTGAGAGGAAAAGCTAAAGAATGGTTGAATTCCTTGACTAGGAATATTATTGATTCTTGGACTAAATGCAAGGATGCTTTCATTGGAAAATACTACGCTCCTGCTAAGATTATATCTATGAGAAGTGAATTAATGAAATTTAAACAATCGGATAATGAACATGTTGCTCAAGCTTGGGAAAGAATGAAATATTTGGTAAAGAATTGTCCCACTCATGGACTGACTGCTTGGATGATTATTCAAACCTTTTATGCAGGATTGAACTATTCTTCAAGAAATCTATTGGATTCTGCTGCTAGAGGTACCTTTATGACCATTACTTTGGGTGCTGCAACAAAGCTTCTGGATAATATGATGGTTTACTACTCTAAATGGCATACTTAAAGAGCTCCACAAGGTAAGAAGGTAAATTATGTTGAAGAAACCTCCCCCTTGAGTGATAAAATTGATGTTATTATGTCTATGCTTGTTAATGGGAAAGCCCATATTGATCCAAATAATGTTCCTTTAGCCTCTTTGGTTGTTCAAGGAGAGCAAGTTGATGTGAACTTTATAAGAAATAACAATTTTAGCAATGCCTACAGGTATAATTTTGGTAACAACAATTATAGGCCATATCCTCCCAACAATGGTAATGCTTATGGAAATTCCTACAACAATAATAGGAGTGCACCCTCTGAACTTGAAGTTATGCTTAAAGATTTTATTAGTAAACAAACTACTTTCAATAAAACTATTGAGGAGAAACTCTCTAATGCTGAAAGAAATATAGCATCATTGGTTGAAGCTCAATCTTCTTTTAATAAAATGGCTGCTAAACCCGAAACTAATGAGAATCCCTTTGCAGCTACTAATGCCATACAAGTTAGACTTGATGAAAATGTTAGACTATTAGCTGAATTGCATGCTAAGTGGGAAAGAGAAGATGAAATTGCTAGAAACATTAGTATTTCTACTATCACTACCACTAGTGTTGAGGCTAGTAATATCTCTACTACTTTAGATGATAATTATGATTTTTATCTTGATGGTTGCAAAATCTCTGAAGTTATTAAGTTCCTACAAAAGCTTGCTAAAAGTCCTAATGCTAGTGCTATGAATATGGCCTTTACAAAACACATTACTGATGCTCTCATAAAGATTAAAGAAGAAAATATGAAACATAAAGCTTTTATTCCTATAAAACAAGAAGATGGTTGGGAACCCATCATTAATATGAAAGTGAATGATTTTGATTTCAAAGCTTTATGTGATCTTGATAGTAGTGTTTCTATTATGCCTAGAAGGATTTATGATATGCTTGATTTGCCACCATTGGAAGATTGTTATTTGAATGTCCCACTTGATGATAATGCTAAAAAGAAACCCATGGGGAGTATTAATGATGTTCTTATTATGGTTAACAATGCCTATGTCCCCGTTGATTTCTATGTTTTGGATGTTGAATGCAATGCTTCTTGTCCTATTACTTTGGGAAGACCTTTTCTTAGAACTGTTGGTGCCATTATTGATATGAAAGAAGGCACCATTAAATATAAACTTCCACTCAATAAAGGTATAGAACACTTCCCTAAGAAGAGAGAGAAGATTTCTTTTGCCTCTCCTATGAAAACAAAATTTTCTCTTAATGCTTCTTCATTTGAGAACACTTGATTCTTTTTCTTGCTTGTTATGCCTAACTTAAAGGCATTAAAGAAAAGTACTTATTGGGAGATAACCCAAAAGTTTTAGATGAGTCTTGGAAGTTATTACTTTTGTAATAACCGCTCATTATCCTTTTTATTTGCTTTTTGTGCCAAGAGTAACCTCTAATGAGAGAGAAGTAATGATTGAGAAAGTTGCTGTCCCGGAACAGATTTCTGTGCTTCACCGTAAACATTCTTGTAAAATCTCTGTACGTCCTTTTGAGGCGTGAATTTTTGTGCTTCTGCCCCAGGTTGTTATCTAACTTTCGTTAGTTCAACACTTTTCGATTTGAGAAACACAAGGTCTTTGAAAAAATTCGTCTTTACCTGCTGGTCTGTTTTGACAGATTTCTGTCATTATTTGCATTTGCTTCTTGTTGGTTCCTTTTTGAGTTCTTTTGGGGAATTGAGATTTTTGAGGGAAGTGCTACAATAGCTTGTGTTTTAATGGAAGTTTTATTGGTGTTGGAACTGAACCTAAAGACTTATTATCTTGAGTGCACTAATGTTGCTAATAAAGATTGTGTGAAGTTTTGTATGAAGGAAAAATTTCAGGCGTATAGAGAGAATGATGTAATGAGATGAAGAATGGACTAAAACACAAGCTTGGGGATTCCACGCGTGTCACCCCAAGAAATATCCAAGAAGTACAAGCGTCAAAGCTTGGGGATGCCCAAGGCATCCCCTTCTTCATCAATAAAAATTCCACGTTTCTTCCAAACATTTCATTTTTATTGCTTCTTGCACAGTTGTGTTGTTCTTGGAGCGTCTTCTTTTTCGTTTTCGTTTTAGTTTTTCGTTTGCTTTGTTTTCTTAGTTTGCTGAATAAATTGCTTGGACCCCCTCTTTCATGCATTGGTTTTCAAATAGTTTGGTTTGGGTTGGAAAAGAGTAGGAAAGTTCATGCTTAAGTGGTAAAGAGAGCTTGTTTTTGACTGTGGCCTATGCTTTGTCATGCCATGCTTGATATTATTTTGGATTTATGCTTAGTATTCTTTGCTGTAGCATGACTTGTTAAACAATTGAGATTGCTTAATGTGCCTTTGAAGAATCATGCGTTTTTTAGCATATTAAAGCATAGTATTATGGTATTCTCCTTTGATGCTTTATTTGGGTTGACTTGGCACATGCTCACACCATGTTATGACTATACCAAGTCACCATAGCCTTTATGATCTTTTAGTTTTCAACTTGTAGTATCATTTTATGCTTTGATTAATGATGTTTTGTTGCTCTGCATGATTATGGCCATTATTGCTCTCTTAGTTGGTCGCTCCCAGTCTTTTGCTAGCCTCCATAACCAAGTGTGAGTTCCACTCATGCATCCAACTCCTAAAACCAAGTTATTACAAAGATTCTACCATACCTACCTATTAGCATATGCTATTCCAAGTATATTCATGTTTTTATCTACCTTCCAAATTAAACTTGTTATGAGAAAACTAGTGATTAAAGCTCTCACGAACTTGATGGCACACTTTACTTTCTTGCCCTTAATAAACTTGAACCATTGTGTCCTCTATGTTGTATATGCTTGCACTTATATGTTGGGGATTAGCAGAACCATGTTGTCATGGGGAACACTTTCAACATTGCACTTGTACTTTGTACCTAGTTGATATCATGCTCTTTTGTCTATGGATGTCGTCGGTGTGAAATGAAAGGGGAGCTTTTAAGTCCATGGAGTTATGTATGTGTGTTAGAGAAACGCCTGGGCCGCTGGTCTAATCCATGCCGTCATGGTGGAAACCTGCAGCGTAACCATAATGAGCTGTCTATGAAGCATTCTTCTTATAAAAAAAGTCAGATATTGAAAAAAAGAGAAAAAGAAAAAAAAATATGAGAAAAGAGGAAAGAGAGAAAAAAGCACCATTTTCCCATGGTAAATAAGAAGCTTGATGAGATGCTCGTTGTTTGCTTGCCTTGTCATTTTGATATGGGGATTCTTCCGTATCATCGGGCAAGGGGTACCTCGTTGGCGGTTTTCTATGATACACATGTAATTACTATGATAAGAACTTACCGATAACTAAACTTGAGTAGCATGAGGAGCGACCCTCGTATTCAAGGGACATGAGATTTCCAACTTATACTTCGTCAAGCATATACACCATAGTTTGTTCACTTTAACCTTAATCACTTCAAGATGCTTATGATAGGGGCAATGTGAGCTGAAAGCTAACAAGTACCATAATTTTTGTAAGCTCTTTATGAGACTTGAATCCCTACTTCCTTTATGAAGGCCTTTCTTTTACTTTTATGTTGAGTCTCCACCTTCTATCTTTATGCACCTACTTTGAGAGCATAGTGGCCATTCTTAGTTCTATGTGCATTATCCCAAGACTTGTTGATTGATGCATAGCTTTGATATTGCTTGTTTTAAACTATTTGTATCTAGTCACTCTTATGAACTTTGAAGGTGTCCTATGCATTTATGTTTGCTACTCTATGAGGGACAAGCTGAATGCCACTATGCTATGTTTTCTTTATGTGAAACAAACAAACGTCTTGCAAAGCATTGTTATTCATGAATCTTTTGTTTGTGCCTTTTTATGTTGCAACATAGTTGCTTTGCCTTATTGTTAGAACTTTGTTTTTCATGTTATGATTGAAGTACTATGATCCTAGCTATCAATGTTTTACAAATACTTTGATCAAGTTTATGATGGTGCATGTCACCTCAAAAATTATTATTTCTTTTTATCATTTACCTACTCGAGGACGAGCAGGAGTTAAGCTTGGGGATGTTGATACGTTGCAAATGTATCCATAATTTTTGATGTTCCATGCTTGGTTTTATCTACTTTCTTGTGTCGTGTCCACACTTTGGAGTACTTTCTATACACTTTCTTGGACTAACCTATTAACAAGAGCCACGATTACTGCCACTGCTTTTTACTTTCCGGGAATGTCAGAAAATGAATATTCTCGGAATTGGACGGGACAAAAAGCCAAAGTCAGTTTTTCACCGAGGGACACCCGGAGCCAGAATACGAGACGGAGAGGGGCCAGGGGCACCACACCACCTGGCCGCACGGCCTAGCCTGGCCCGCGCCAGGGGGTGGTCTGGCCGCCTCTGGCACCCCCTCGGCCTCCCCTTTAGCCTATAAGATGCCTCCGATACACAAACCCTAAGTACCCGATCAAAATTCCACAAAAGAGTCTGTAGCCGCTGTCATCTCCATCCCTAGATCAAGAGGGATCTGAAGCTCTTCCTGGCACCCTGCCGGAGGGGAGAATTCACCCTGGAGGCCTTCTTGATCACCATGCAAGCCTCCCGTGTGATGCGTGAGTAGTTCATCTCTGAACTACAGGTCCATGTAGTAGCTAGATGGCTGGTTCTCCTCCTTTGTGCTATCATGTTTAGATCTTGTGAGCTCCGTTCATGATCAAGATCATCTATTTGTAATCCTACATGTTGTGTTTGTGGGGATCCGATGGATATTGAGATGCTATTTCAGATTGATTATTGATTCTATCATGTCTTTGTTATTTGTGATCTCGCATGCTTTCCGTCGTTAGTAGCTATCTTGGCCAAGTAGAAGCTAGAAACTCCAAGAGTTAGTATTTATGCTCGATAGTGGGTTCATGCCTCTAGTAATCTGGGGAAGTGACAGAAATCTCTAAGGTACTAGATGTGTTGTTGCTACTAGGGAGAAAACAACAATCCTTTGTTCATAGAACAATCGTATTGTTTACTTTACACACAATGTGTAATGCAATTATCCGTTGCTTGCAACTTAATACTGGAGGGGGTTTGGATGATAACCTGAAGGTGGATTATTAGTCATAGATGCAGTTGGATTACGGTCTATGTATAATGTTGTAATGCCCAATCAAGTCTCAAAGGAGTCAAGATGAGTAGTATATGCATATTGCTTTCTCGATGTTTGTCAATTTCCCCACTGTAATTTGTTCACCCAACATGTCATCTATCTTAAGGAGAGCCACCACTAGTGAACTATGGACCCCGGTCCTTTCTTTTACTATCAATCTACAATCAATTTTTTACTGTTTTCTGTTTACTTTCTACAAACTATTACTTTCTTCCACTCGATACATTTAATCCTTTGTTTTCAGCAAAACCGGTGAGATTGACAACCTCATCGCAAGTTGGGGGTGAAGTTCTGTGGTTGTGTTGTGTAGGTCTCCACGTTGATGGTGGCACCAGTAGTGCGCCCTGCCAAAGTCCAGCTAGCAACACCTTTGAGGTATTTCCTTGCTCCTACTGGTTTGATTAAACCTTGGTTTCATATCTGAGGGAAAACTTGCGGCTGTGCTCATCATACCTTCCTCTTGGGGTTCCCCAACGGGCTCGATATACTTTGGGCTTAGCAAGCATTTTTATTTATTTTGTTTTAGATGAACACGAGAAGTCGTACACATGTGACGGATGCGAAGCAAGATGCACCACCCGTTGATATGTTGATCCATGAGTCACTTGGTATCGATTTCACCAAGGAGTTTCTGCTGAACCGTTTCAACCGTGTGAAGCTCTGAGAAATCAAGTCCACCAAGCGGGTGTGTTCCTATATCCTGAACCAACTTGGCATTCGCGCTGATTTCAATTTGTTATGTAACAAATTTGGTTTGTATGACTCTCTTTTTCAGGATGTCGCCACATATCGCCGCTTGATGCTTGAGTTTCTCAGCACCTTGACACATTTGGTGTGCTCACACTATTACCCCGAGGAGAAAATGCCTGGAGTTGATCGCATCATCTTCGTCTTATGAACTATGAGTACTCCTTGAAACTCGACCAATGGGCTCACTAATTTGGGTTTGCCAACAACACCACCGAAATACGCTCCACCACCTTTGTTCTTAATCCAACACCCTTGGGTTACTTTAATAGAATGAGAATTCTTGGAAACACAACCAAGAGGAACCAAATTGATCATCCTGTTGTTCGTTAGTTGTTTTATGTTATTGCTAACACCTTGCAGGCACGTGGTGAATTTACTAGAGTCAATGAGGAGGATATGATCCTCGCTAAAACTGATATTCCTAACTGTAACTTAACGCCAAATTTGGGTGCCCTTCTTTTGTTTTATCTTAAGCATCAAGCTCTATAATCTCGTGGTCCCATATGCGGAGGAGGAGTCATAACCATACTTGCACGTGCGCTTCTTATCAACCTAGGTAACATCCAACTATTGGCAGGAAATCATCGTCTTGGTTTTTCTACTATGAGAGCTTGTGGTATGATATACCTAGGGCGGATCACTTGATCCCGGCTCCTTTACATAATGGTCTATTCTCTATCAAGGATGTACGCCCGTGGTATGATGTACAGGTTAAGGCAAGACTACCCCAACAAGAAGTACTCGAGGACGAGGAAGGAGAAGATGAAGAAGTATAACAAGAAGGACCCGAACAAGATGTGCAGCCACCAAACTTCTACACCACCTATGAAGATATTTATGCTCTCGAAGGAAATATCCGAAACATGAAGAATCTCTCCATCAACCTTCGAGATGCTACTGCCAACCTCGCTACCCGGTTTCATTATTGGAGCAGCCAATGGAACATGGGAGATTATCCACCACCACCATAATGAGCAACAAAAGGGCTTGCAAAATCCTGAGCTTGGGGATGTGTCCCCTGACAATCTTATTTGTGTAATAATATGGTTGTACTCCAGCTCTTTGCGAGCTTTAAAACACACGTGTTGGTTTGTTCCAACACTTTGCTTTTCTTTCGTTTTGTTTTTCGTTTGCTTTTATTTTTTGTTTGTTTTTATTTCCTTAGTTCCTTGCTTGGTTGCAAGTTCTTTTCTATTCTCTACTCCCCATCCTCAAAAATACAAAAAGATTTTCCCCTCTTCCTTTTTCGTGAAAGTGGGAGATTATCCACCACCACCATAATGAGCAACAAAAGGGCTTGCAAAATCCCGAGCTTGGGGATGTGTCCCCCGATAATCTTATTTGTGTAATAATATGGTTGTACTCCAGCTCTTTGCGAGCTTTAAAACACACGTGTTGGTTTGTTCCAACATTTTGCTTTTCTTTCGTTTTGTTTTTCGTTTGCTTTTATTTTTCGTTTGTTTTTATTTCCTTAGTTCCTTGCTTGGTCGCAAGTTCTTTTCTATTCTCTACTCCCCATCCTCAAAAATACAAAAAGATTTTCCCCTTTTCCTTTTTCGTGAAAGTGGATTTGCACTTCGCTTATTTGCTTTAATTTTATTACGGGAGTGATTTTACTTGAGTTTTGAAGGAACACGTCCCTATAAGGAATAGGATTATGAAGTTGCTCATGAGAGGTATGTCCTATGTCTCCCACTTTTGAAGTTTGAATTGTTTATCTTATTTAGTTGGTTTGCTAAAATGTTATGCTAGTGGGAGTAATTCAAAATAGTTATAGTAAAGCTTTTTATTTGCATGAGTAAGTAGTTGTGGAAGCTTTTGCTCTAGTTCTTTGAGCTAACCGAGTCTTGCCTTGGAAATAATATTGCCAAACAAGTACAACAATAAAAAGGCTGAAATTTATGACTTGTTTGATGAATGATTGTCTTGATAATTTACCTTTGAAGATACTTAACCCCATAGATGTTTTGATAGACTTGATGACACTCTTCAAAGGAGTTGTTCGAATGAAATGAAGTCTCACGGTAATTGTGATGCATGCCAAAGATAACCTAGTGGATCAAACCATGGTACTACTTAAAGAGTTCTGTGTTTTTCATGCACACCTTTGGATGCTGATAACTCTGATGGCCTATGAAATGATCAATGGTACAATCCTGATTTCGGCTATGAGTTGACGACAATGGTGGCATACATGTCAGCATATGGGCAAAAGTATTGGTACTCTCAAAGGTTATGTAAACCAATGTTTAAAAGAATCAGTCAATGATCCTTGTTGAGAATTATCCTTGAAAGAAGGAAGAAAAAATGAAGATCCACATAACAAGTCCTTGGCATGGTCTCATTACTACTTTATGAATTTTCTTGAAAGACAATGATTAGAATAGAAGTGTTTTGATAGCCTTGATTTACTAATGTGGGTGTCAATAGGACACTTCACTGTTATGCTACTTAGGACATGAACTCTCTTACTCAATTTTTCTATAATAAAACATCATAGTGTTCCTTGGCAAGCTGAGAGTTAACTAGAGTAATTGGATTGATTGTTACACTTCTAGTTATTTATACTTATATTAAACTCTACTTTGATTGTATCGATTTACCAAAGCTTGTATAGTGTTCTTGTCATATCTCTAAGTTTGATAAGCCTTTCAAATGGATGAAGTGATGGACACATATGGCTGTCAACTGTAAGTGAATTCATATTCTCGTTGTTTCAAGTTTAAACGCTGAATTTCTTATAGTTCTTTTGTTTCTTCTTGCTCAAGAGCGATCAAGGTTTGAGCTTTGGGGAGGTTGATGGCTCTAAAAATAGCCATGTTTTCCTGTGTTTAAACATTATTTTTAGTCAAGAGTTGACAAGAATCTCTCTAGCCTTCCCACTAATGACTAATTATTGCAAAGATATGCAAACCATTGCTTTAAATTGTGTTGTGCAGGCATTCATGCTTTTTAATGCGAAATCTGGAGTCATAAATGAAGATTTTGAGGGAGTCCACACGACCAAGTAATTTTGGAGCAACTACCAGGCGACAACAGCCGTAATGACCACTGGTACAGGCAGGGTCTTTTTAATGCGAAATCAGGAGTCATAAATGAAGATTTTGAGGAAGTCCACACGGCCAAGTAATTTTGGAGCAACTACCAGGCGACAATAGCCGTAATGACCACTGGTTCGGGCAGGGTCCTCCCGTACCATGTGGCGGCGGCTTCGTCTTGTCAAAGCCTACAACTTTCCTGAAGACACCTATATATTTTGAGGCCCCAGCCGCTGTGCAGAAAGCCACCATTCTCAGACTGCATCACAGTGATGTCTACGCACTTCTATTCTTGTAGACAGTTGTTGGGCCTCCAAGTGCAGAGGTTTGTAGAACAACAACAAGTTTTCCCTTAAGTGGATCACCCAAGGTTTATCGAACTTAGGGAGGAAGTGGTCAAAGGTATCCCCTCTCAAGCAACCCTGCAATCAAGATACAAGAAGTCTCTTGTGTCCCCAACACACCCAATACACTTGTCAGGTGTATAGGTGCACTAGTTCGGCGAAAGAGATAGTGAAATACAAGTGGTATGGATAATTATAAGTGGTAACGATGATAGAAAATAGCTTGATGGCGTGGAAAAGACTAAAGTAAAACTGAAATAAAGATAGAAGCAAGCAAACATGTAATAGATCTAATAGCAAACGGTGTTTTAGTGCTTAGAAACAAGGCCTAGGGATCATACTTTCACTAGTGAACACTCTCATATAAATATCTTCTCTTTATGATACTACTCTGAACTACTCTCCGGTTGGACACTCTAATCCATGGTAGGGCTATAACAGCACACCTCAAAGTTTGCTTTCCCCATCTAGATAACCCCACACTGTCACCTTGAGCACTAGATGGTTCAAACAAACACCACAATTTCATAAAGACATCCAACTCCAAATATAACTCATAACAAGTATTTGTATTCTCTTGCCTAAGTGCCACCATGGTGTGCACACTATCAACTTCACACACATGGAGAGAGCAGAGATCTATTAAAGCACTTGAGTAGCAAGGTAGATCTACAGATTACAAGGTCATGATCTCAATAAGATCATGCATAGAGAGAGAGAGATGAACGCATAGCTACCGGTAGAACCCTTAGCCTCGAGAGAGAACTACTCCCTCCTCATCATGGGAATCAGCAATGGCGATGGAGATGGCGGTGGAGATCGATGGAGATAGCTCCGGGGGCACTTCCCCGTCCCAGCAGGGTGCCGGAACAGAGACTTTCTGTCCCCCGAATCTCCCCTTCGGTGGCGGCGGCGCTGTGGAACTTTTCGTGGCTAGAGGCTGGACGATTTAGGGTTTTTGCATCGGGAGACATCTTATAGGCGAAGAGGCAAGGTCGGCGGGCGGCCAGGGGTCCCACACCACCTGGTGGCGTGGCCAGGGCTAGCCCACGCCACCAGATGGTGTGGCCACCCTGTGGCGCATCTCCATCTCGTCTTTTGGCTCCGTGAGTCTTCCGGTAAAATATCGACTTTGGCTTTTGTCCGGTCCAATTCCGAGAATATTGATTTTCTGATTTTCCTGGAACCAAAAACAGCAGAAAACAGGCAACTGGCACTGTGGCTCTTGTTAATAGGTCAGTCCAAGAAATCATATGAAAAGTACTCCCAAGTGTGGACAAAACATAAGAAAGTAGATAAAACCAAGCATGGAACATCAAAAATTATAGATACGTTAGCGACGTATCAACATCCCCAAGCTTAACTCCTGCTCGTCCTCGAGTAGGTAAGTGATAAAAAGAAAGAATAATTTTTGAGGTGACATGCACCATCTAAACTTGATCAAAGTATTTGTAAAACATTGAAAGTTGGGATCATAGTACTTCAATCATAACATGAAAGACAAAGTTCTAGCAATAAGACAAAGAAACTATGTTGCAACATGAAAACACACAAACAAAAGATTAATGAATAACAATGCTTTGCAAGACGTTTGTTTGTTTCACATAAAGAAAACATAGCATAGTGGCATTCAGCTTGTCCCTCATAGAGTAGCAAACATAAATGCATAGGACACCTTCAAAGTTCATAAGAGTGACTAGATACAAATAGTTTAAAACAAGCAATATCAAAGTTATGCATCAATCAACAAGTCTTGGGACAATGCACATAGAACTAAGAATGTCCACTATGCTCTCAAAGTAGGTGCATAAAGGTAGAAGGTGGAGACTCAACAAAAAAGTAAAAGAAAGGCCTTCATGGAAGGAAGCAAGGATTCAAGTTTCATAAAGAGCTTCAAAAATTATGGTACTTAATAGCTTTCAGCTCTCATTGCCCCTATCATAAGCATCTTGAAGTGATTAAGGTTAAAGTGAACAAACTATGGTGTATATGCTTGACGAAGTATAAGTTGGAAATCTCATGTTCCTTGAATACGAGGGTCGCTCCTCATGCTACTCAAGTTTAGTCACCGGTAAGTTCTTGTCATCATAAGTACACGTGTATCATAGAGAACTGCCAACGGGGTACCCCTTGCCCGATGATACGGAAGAATCCCCATATCAAAATGACAAGGCAAGCAGACAACAAGCATATCAACAATCTTCTTATTTACCATGGGAATATGGTGCTTTTTTCTCTCTTTCCTCTTTTCTCATATTTTTTCCTTTTTCTCTTTTTTCTCAATATCTGAGTTTTTTATAAGAAGAATGCTTCATAGACAGCTCATTATGGTTACGCTGCAGGTTTCCACCATGACAACATGGATTAGACCAGCGGCCCAAGCATTTCTCTAACACATATACATAACTCCATGGACTTACAAGCTCCCCTTTCATTTCACACTGACGACATCCATAGACAAAAGAGCATGATATCAACTAGGTACAAAGTACAAGTGCAATGTTGAAAGCATTCCCCATGACAACATGGTTCTGCTAATCCCCAACATATAAGTGCAAGCATATACAACATAGACGACACAATGGTTCAAGTTTATTAGGGTCAAGAAAAGTAAAGTGTGCCATCAAGTTCATGAGAGCTTTAATCACTAGTTTTCTCATAACAAGTTTAATTCGGAAGGTAGATAAAAACATGAATATACTTGGAATAGCAAATGCTAATAGGTAGGTATGGTGGACTCTTTTGAATAACTTGGTTTTATTTGGAGTTGGATGCATGAGTGGAACTCATACTTGGTTATGGAGGCTAGCAAAAGACTGGGAGCGACCAACTAAGAGAGCAATAATGGCCATAATCATGCAGAGCGACAAAACAACATTAGTCAAAGCCTAAAGTGATACTACAAGTCGAAAACTAAAGGATCATAAAGGCTATGGTGACTTGGGATAGTCATAACATGGTGTGAGCATGTGCCAAGTCAACCCAAATAAAGCATCAAAGGAGAATACCACAATACTATGCTTTAATATGCTAAAACAATGCATGATTCTTCAAAGGCACATTAAGCAATCTCAATTGTTTATAACATGTCATGCTACAGCAAAGAATACTAAGCCTAAAGCCAAAACAATATCAAGCATGGCATGACAAAGCATATGCCACAGTAAAAAAACTCTCTTTACCACTTAAGCATGAACTTTCATACTCTTTTCCAATCCAAACCAAACTATTTGAAAACAAATGTATGAAAGAGTGGGTCCAACCAATTTATTCAGCAAACTAAGAAAATCAAACAAATGAAAACCAAAAACAAAAAATGAAGACGCTCCAAGAACAACACAACTGTGCATGAAACAATAAAAACGAAGTGTCTAGAAAGACGTGAGATTTTTATTGATGAAGAAGGGGATGCCTTGGGCATCCCCAAGCTTTGACGCTTGTACTTCTTGGATATTTCTTGGGGTGACACACGTGGAATCCCCAAGCTTGAGCTTTAGTCCATTCTTCATCTCATTACATCATTCTCTCTATACACCTGAAATTTTCCTTCATACAAAACTTCACACAATCTTTATTAGCAACATTAGGGCACTCAAGATAATAAGTCTTTAGGTTCAGTTCTAACACCAATAAAACTTCCATTAAAACACTAGATACTGTAGCACTTCCCTCAAAAAGCTCAATTCCCCAAAAGAACTCAAAAAGGAACCAACAAGAAGCAAATGCAGAAAAAGGCAGAAATCTGTCAAAACAGACCAGCAGGTAAAGACGAATTTTTTCGAAGACCTTCTGTTGCTCAAATCAAAAAGTGTTGAACTAATGGAAGTTAGATAACAACCTGGGGAAGAATCACAAAAATTCACGCCTCAAAAGAATATACATAGATTTTACACGAAGTTTTACGGTGAAGCACAAAAATCTGTTTCAGGACTGCAACTTTCCCAAGCATTACTTCTCTCTCATTAGAGGTTACTCTTGGAACAAAAAGCAAATAAAAAGGATAAGGAGAGGTTATTACTGAAGCAATAACTTCCAAGACTCAACTAAAACTTTTAGGTTATCTCCCAATAAGTACTTTTCTTTAACGCCTTTAAGTTAGGCTTGATAGTTTGAGAAGATGCTCACATAAGAAATATGAATTGAAGTAAAAGAGAGCATCAAGAAGCAAATTCAAAGCACATTTAAGTCCAACCCATTTCCTATGCATAGGAATCTTGTAAATAAACAAGTCATGAAAGCACAAAGCAACAAGCATAGGAAAGCAAAACAAGTGCAACTTCAAAAAATTCAACATAAAGAGGGGAAACTTAATATTGTTGACATACATAAAACCATGTTTCCCTCTCTCATAATAACTTTCAGTAGCATCATGAATAAAATTAACAATATAACTATCACATAAAACATTCTTATCATGATCCACATGCATAAAATGATTATTGCTCTCCACATAAGCATAGTCATTCTTATTAATTATGGTGGGAGAAAATTCAACAAAATAGCTATCATTATTATTCTCATCACCATAATCATCAAATATAGGAGGCATATTGTAATCATAATTAATTTTATCCTCAATAGTAGGTGGACTGAAAATATCATATTCATCATTGTAATCATCATATATTGGAGGTTTGGTATCATCATAAGCAATAGAATAGCTATCTTCCAAAGCTGGGGAACTAAAAAGATCATTTTCATAAAAACTAGCTTCCCCAAGCTTAGACTTTTCCATAACATTAGCAATAATGGTATCCAAAGAATTCATACAAACAACATTGCTATTAGCATGCAAATAAAGTTCCATAGGTTTTTAAATTTTCTCTTCAAACACTTCATGTCCTAACTCAAGATAAATACTATAAAGCTCTCTAATTTTTTTGTTTTCCACTAAGCCTAACTAGTGAAAACAAGAAACAAAAAAGACAAAATTGCAGAATCTAAAGGAAATAACTTCGAGCACTCACACCGGAGGATGTGAGTACCTTTTACCTTACCTCCCGGCAAGCACCCGGAAAATACGTCTTTGGCGGCGTGGTTGACGTGGGAGCTTCTTCTTCTTTAGACCCCGGCAACGGCGCCAGAAAATAGCTTGATGTCTATGCACTTCTATTATTGTAGATAGTTGTTGGGCCTCCAAGTGCAGAGGTTTGTAGAACAACAGCAAGTTTTCCCTTAAGTGGATCACCCAAGGTTTATCGAACTCAGGGAGGAAGTGGTCAAAGGTATCCCCTCTCAAGCAACCCTGCAATCAAGATACAAGAAGTCTCTTGTGTCCCCAACACACCCAATACACTTGTCAGGTGTATAGGTGCACTAGTTCAGCGAAGAGATAGTGAAATACAAGTGGTATGGACAATTATAAGTGGTAACGGTGATAGAAAATAGCTTGATGGCGTGGAAAAGACTAAGGTAAAACTGAAATAAAGATAGAAGCAAGCAAACATGTAATAGATCTAATAGCAAACGGTATTTTAGTGCTTAGAAACAAGGCCTAGGTATCATACTTTCACTAGTGAACACTCTCATATAAATATCTTCTCTTTATGATACTACTCTAAACTACTCTCCGGTTGGACACTCTAATCCATGGTAGGGCTATAACAGCACACCTCAAAGTTCGCTTTCCCCATCTAGATAACCCCACACTGTCACCTTGAGCACTAGATGGTTCAAACAAACACCACAATTTCATAAAGACATCCAACTCCAAATATAACTCATAACAAGTATTTGTATTCTCTTGCCTAAGTGCCACCATGGTGTGCACACTATCAACTTCACACACATGGGGAGAGCAGAGATCTATTAAAGCACTTGAGTAGCAAGGTAGATCTATAGATTACAAGCTCATGATCTCAATAAGATCATGCATAGAGAGAGAGATGAACACATAGCTACCGGTAGAACCCTTAGCCTCGAGAGAGAACTACTCCCTCCTCATCATGGGAATCAGCAATGGCGATGGAGATGGCGGTGGAGATCGATGGAGATGGCTCCGGGGGCACTTTCTCGTCCCAGCAGGGTGCCGAAACAGAGACTTTTTGTCCCCTGAATCTCCCCTTCGGTGGCGGTGGCCCTGCGGAACTTTTTGTGGCTGGAGGCTAGACGATTTAGGGTTTTTGTATCGGGAGACATCTTATAGGCGAAGAGGCAAGGTCGGTGGGCGGCCAGGTGGGCCACACCACCTGGTGGCACAGCCAGGGCTAGCCCGCGCCACCATATGGTGTGGCCACCCTGTGGCCCATCTCCATCTCGTCTTCTGGCTCCGTGAGTATTCTGGTAAAATATCGACTTTGGCTTTTGCCCGGTCCAATTTCGAGAATATTGATTTTCTAACTTTCCTGGAACCAAAAACAGCAGAAAACAGGCAACTGGCACTGTGGCTCTTGTTAATAGGTTAGTCAAAGAAATCATATGAAAAGTACTCCAAAGTGTGGACAAAACATGAGAAAGTAGATAAAACCAAGCATGGAACATCACACACAGCACCACCAAAGGAGATCCACACCATAGTTCATTCCCCATCTTCCATCCTCTCCATTAGCCATAGCCATTACTTTGTACTTGAGATCTCCTTGTGATTCATCGACCATTGTAAGAATATTTGATTTCAGTCTAAGTATTTTGCACAATGTTTTCTATCCTTAATCTTATTGTTATGAATGAGTAGTCCTCACGGACTATGAGTTGGGGAGAAACCTCGCAGCAATTATGTGCATCTAATCTATGGGAGTATTGTGTATTGTTTGAATAAGGGATTTGTATCTTTTGTTTCTTTGTCTCTTGCGTCGATCTTTAGACTTGTAGGTACCCAAGACCCCCGAGATCGATAAAGGCTTGAGGTGAGATACTTGGCTAGCGGTGATCTCATAGAAAACCTAGTGATAGAAAGGGCTATATAGTCTTCGTTTAGCGACCCATTCGGGATCAACAGCAACATCTCTTCTTAAGGATTTGATTTGTGTTTTTACTTAATAACTGTCTATAGCCCGGTGCTTCGTGGTGCATTCGGTTGGATCAAAAGACTATTGCTATGCTTGTGGCTCGCATGGGCTTTAGTATATTAGGATGTGTTGCCCACATCTCTATTAAAACGTTATATATGACTGTGCCTATTATTATCTTTTATCCCATATGATGTGCAGCTATAGGTGGATCTTCAATCCTGGCCTATCTCCATCCATTGAATCAACCCACAATATATAGTAAACTAGATTGGTCCGGTAAACAAAGGTAAAATGAAATAACAGTGTCTTGCAGACATGTCCTTTTTAATTCCTTTTAGCAGTTAAACCTATGTCTACTAGGAAAAAATATTATTATACTACATCCATAAATCTGGATCAAAGGTATCACCAAGATTATCGAGAAAGTCTGTAAATTTAGTGGGATCTAAGAAGTATTCAAAGTCGAATATGTGGACGACATATTTGAGTGGAAGCTGAGTAATATCCTAGCACATCAAATATTGATGATATATTTGAGTGGGAGTGTAACAATGTTCTTGAATATGTTTGACATATTAAAGAATTAATGTGTTTGGTATTAGAAATGATTAAATCATCAAATGCTAAGAACTATTCAAAGTCGAATATGTGGACGACATATTTGAGTGGAAGCTGAGTAATATCCTAGCACATCAAATATTGATGATATATTTGAGTGGGAGTGTAACAATATGCTTGAATATGTAATTAACATATTAAAGAATTAATGTGTTTGGTATTAGAAATGATTAGATCATCAAATGGATGAAATTTAACTTACATTAAACATATAATATATATAGATCAGGGAGTTTAATAAAATTAAATGTCAAAATAGTTCAAGTATTCTGATAGTTTAGAATGTCCTAGTTGAACTCTGAAATAGTTTAGAATGAATTTAAGTGAAGAATTGATTCTTACTTGAGGAATTAGGAAAAGTATTGAGTAAAAAATCGGTATTCGTGACATTGATTAAAACAAAGGAAAGAGAGATGCATTGCATCACCTATGCCTTGGCCATAAGATTTTCACCTAAACCCATGTTATTTATACTTGACAAAATGTGATCCAAGTTCTTAATTATAAGAACAGGTTCCCATGTGATCAAAGTTCGACTTTCGACTAAGTGGATACACATGACAACTTGAAAATACAATTGACTGATAGATTATCATTGTATACTTGAAAAACAGCACTTTGTCACCAAAACAAAATTTCTTCAACACATTATATGATAAAAGGTGTTAATGTAAAATAGGTGACATCAATAATTTGCAAAAGGGCCTTATGAATCTGGTAGCACAGATTTAGGACAGGAAGTTTTTTCATTAGATGGCATGATTAATAAAGCATATATGGTATGGTTTTATGATTAGCAACAATACAATTAGATTATTTATACTCTAGTGAAAGTGGGAGACTGAAGGATATATGCCCTAGAGGCGAATAATAAAGGGTTTATAAACAAACAAAAGGTCCCTAGTAGCCTCTATTCAACTAGTTTATAGGGCAGCTGATGATTAAGGTTTCCTGATCATGGTGCTTCTATGCCAACTGACAATAAAGTTATATCATCTAAATATGGTGTGATGGACATTACCCACCAATGATTATTGCAGCACGATCATGTCACATAGTTCATAGTTACAATTATCAGAAACTGAGTGTCCTAATCCTTAGACCGTGAGATCATATTAATCACTATCACCCGAGATTGCTTTAACTGCATCAACCATCATGACCGTAATTGCGTGATTATAAATATGTAGGTTGGGTATTCTAGAGGTACATGTTGAGGACTATGTATCAAGATCATGATTTTTTCTCCTCTGTGACGGGAAGATACACTAGGCCTGCTCAGTGAATTACATGCATAAGCTGCACAACGTATTACTAGGTCATGGGGATGGAATTTCACATGAACGAGTAAAATAGTACTTTTTGGAAATGAGATTGAACAAGGTATCATGATACTGATGATCAAATCTCGGACAAGCCATTATCAAAGTAACAAAGGGAAATTGGATACATCATTTATGGTTCGACATGAAGGTGTTTCATGGAATGCATGGGGTGATTATGGGCATCCCGGCCCCGCTATCGATCATCTCAATCATGTCTATGATATTCTCGAACCGTAGGGTAACACACTTAAGGGCACTACGACACATAGAGATCTTCCTGTAAGATGGAATCACGAAAGAGAGAGAAACCGAATTCGTTCCAAAGATAATCCAAAGTTGTTCGGAGAAAGTAAAAGGAAGAAGGTCAAAAGGTGTTTTGGATAAATAGAGATTTATAATATGCATTTATTATATGTTAATTGTGAATTAATATATATTAAATAAATATTTTAATTAATATTTAGAGGGCAACTTCCTCAACAGGACCAAAACCGTGGAGGAAGTCGACTCGGGAGGAAGCCACCCTGGAGGGAAGCAAACAACAGGTGTTGCCGCTGCTGAGCCGCATCGACCCTTACCAAGCGGATGGGTGGGCGGCAGCGAGCTGGCTCCCACACGGGCAGGCACCGTAGACGGGCCACGGCCTCACGGCCCAAGCGGGGCGCAGGCACGCGGAAGGCAGAGCGGGCGCGCGGTGGGCCGCGCCAAGGCCTACCCGGCCGCTACCTCTCCACCGCCGAGCCGTCGCGAGCCAGTGGCGGGCGTGCGCAGGGCTGGCCAACCCACCTGGCCGCTATTGCTGCTGCGGGCCGCCATCGCTGCTGGCTGCTGGGCTGGCCGCGGGTGGCCCACCTGGCTGCGCCAACTGGCCGAGACGGCTGCTCCCCTTCTCCTTTATCCTTACCCTTTGTTTAGTCCCACATGGGAGAGCCTTTGGAAAAGGTACACCCCCTCCACCTATATAAAGGGGTGCCTATGGGTAGGATTAAAACACAACAATCGAGATATTTCTCTAAGCAGTTTCCTTAGAGAACTCTCTCCTCTCTATTGCGTTGTCTTTGCAGTGGCACAGTTCCAGAGAAGGAATGTACATGCGAACACAACACCACTGCGACACGTCGTTGTGCTACAGGGATTTCGGCCAGGAGATCTACTTTCACAACCTTGGCAGGGACCAGAGACCGAGAGTCATCGTCTTGTACCATATGTGTGCGATACCTCGAGGGTGCTGCCATTAGTGGCACCGGACCGTCATACGCAGACCTGTATAAGGGGTGACGTGCGAGGAACTGCGCGATCTTAAGGTCGGACGGGTATGACTATATCATCCATGTTCTTGCATAAGCGTTATATGCTTATTGTCTACAAGAATATGTTACCCCTATCTTCCTCCGTTACTGCATTACTTTCTAGATAGATCGTGGCTACGAAGCGTTCCCGCGTAGTAATTTTTCTGCCACGGAACCCCTTCAGTTTTACAGAACCACTTTTGGGGGCGTGACCATGTCCAGCTTTTCTAGACGCGCTAAAATACATCGTGGAGCAGACGGCGCTTTACCAAACACTGTAAAATAGAGCTTCGTTAACTTGTGTCTTCAACATATGTGTCATAATCAGGTCCCTAAATTTTACAAGAAAAACTCTAGATTGTTTTTCGAAAAAGCAATCGACTCCTCAACATATGTGCCACAATCAGCGCGGAGCAGGAATCAATCGAGCAGCACCTCCTCATCCTCCAGGAATCGATCGAGTAGGCAACAGGCGGCCACACGCGGGTGGCCTGCGCCGAGTTGGCCTGACATGGGCAGAGGTCGAGGACAGGAGGCGATGCGACGCTGCGCTCCTTCCAGACGCGCGCGAGGCGGAGAGTAGCAAAGCAGAATGGCAGCGTCCGACGAGCTAAAGTAGAGCCTCTGCGGGTTCGCACGCTGGACGGTCGGTCGCGACCGGGAATCAGTGAGGCAACAGTGCGCTGGTGCTAGGGCACGCGGGGGTGGCGAGAGGCGACGGGAGGAGGCGCATGGCTGCTGTAGGTTGATGGCGTCGAGGTAGGTGAGTCGGAACTAGCGCCTGGCTGGCCACGGGGATCGATTGGAGGAGGGACGAGTGGAGCTTCACTGAGGGCGTGTTTGGTAGCCCTGCTCCACCCAGAATTTCCCACCTCACCTTGTTTTCAGATGTTTGGTAGGTTGGTTCTCTGATATGGGCACTGCCCACCTTATACGAAAACGGCCTCTAGGCACTACCCAGTTGCGAAGCTAGAAACGAGCTTCGCACCTCAGCCCTGCTGCGTTCATCCCGAAAATTCGGTTCCGCCTGTCCGCCTCACACCCCCGGTCTCCACTCTCCACCCGACCCCGAGTGCCCCACGCATTCCTTCTCCTCTATCCTCAAAACGCTCCGACCCCGAGCATCCCGCCCCTAGATCTCGTCGTCGTTGAGCGCCCCCCGCCACCGTTGAGCGCCCCCCGTTGCTCTCTCTAAGCGGAGCTCCCTCCCATCCCCCATCCTCGTCACGCCGCCCTCCTCTGGTCATTAGGGATCTGCATCACGGCCATGGACGACGGGGCCGGACAAGAACCACCGGGCGCACCTCTGTAGGATAGACGCTGCCCCAGAGGAGGATGAGGACCACCGGTCTCCCCTCTGTAGCCGCCGCCGCCGTCGCCGCGCTGGACAAGCACGTTCTCCACACTCTTGCTCGTCGATTCTCTGCCAGATTACTCGCAACGGCGCCCAGGACAACCTCCTCGCTTGATTCTCTCACCGGCGCCCATGAAGGCCTCCTCGCTTGCTCCTCTCACCGGCGCCCAGGACGGCCACCGGCGCCCAGGACGGCCTCCTCGGTTGCTCCTCTCACCGGCGCTACCAGATGCAAAGCCCCGGCGCCAACGCATAGCCCCAACGCTGAGGACCGGATTGCCTTTTATTTTCATTTTCTAGGTTCTGTGTGTAAGAATTTTGGACTTGTTTGCGGTTTCAATTTCTGATTTAGGGGATTCTATAAAAACATGTCAGCTCACCAAATCTAAACAGAGATAGTCTACCAAACAACATCTCCTCTCAACATATGTCAACACATGCAGGCTGCCAAACATATGAAAAAAATCTCAGCCCAACTAAGCTAGGGTCAGCATGTATGAGTAGAGATAGACAATCTGGGTTGACCCGGACTGCCAAACACACCCTGAAACTTTCAGATGGCAGTTGGGTGTGCATCGTCTTGACTTGATTTTGCAGCACGCGCAACTAGGCATAGTATATTTGTAGCCCAGGCTACCGTCTTTTAGCGCGTGCAATGTATTTTTTTACGTAGACTCTATTTTACAGCATCTGCCGAAGCAACGTCCTTTTGCCTCCCACACGCTAAAAGCGGGTTTTCAGCGCGGACGCATTTTAACGCGTTTGTTAGAGATGCTCTTAGTAGTATTTCTAGGCCGTTAATGATGCTTATCTTGTTACTAGAGTAATCCTTTGCCACATATCCCTGTGTTCGTAACTAAGTGTACTTTAAGGTTTTGTCGTAAGTCCAATTTTTTGATCAACTTTATAAGTAAGAATAGCAACATTTATTACACTAAATTAGTATCACTAGACCCGTCTTGAAATGTAGTTACAATATAACAGTTAACACCATATATTTTGCTACTTTTTATAAAGTTTGTCAAAAAGATAAAAGTACACGTCTTAACGGACTAATGAGTAACACGAAAGCACATGGTTGGATTTTGGCGAATCCTTAATTGTCGACTTCGTTCCGGGTTATCTACCATCCACGTACTGGCTCCTTCCTTCGTCCGCAAATAAGTGTATATCTAACACTCAAGATTTGTCCAAAAATGGTATACATCTACATTATCACGGCAGTTAATAAATGCAATTAGTTCCTCGTAATCACACCCTTACTTCATCCTCCAATCTCTATTCTTCTCTCCACATCATCCACCAATCTTCATTCTCCTCTTTTATTTATATTGGTGAAAGCTTATAAAAAAAGAGAGAGAAGTAATTTGACTAGTATTTTCTAGATGTATACTTATTTGTGGACAGAGGGAGTACATTCGTTATTGATTCTCCATCGAGTGGATCATTAACGATTCTTTATGGTGGTTCATCTGTGGGAGGTTGAGCTTCAAAAAATTATGAACGGTCTTACCAATTTTAATAAAACTCCCATTGATTTTAATTGCGCTTATATCCATCGTTGTAGAACTTGGGCTCAATATTTTCGCAACCCCTTTTTATCAATGGACTCTTGACTTCTACTAAGGAGTGGTTCGTTCGACAAATTCCTACCTCCAAGGACTAGTCTAAGCAGTATAATGTGAAGTAATACTATAAAAATAATGAGAGTTAATGCTATAAAATGAAAAAGGAAAAAGAGCTCTATTTCATAACTATGAACATAATAATATTATGTTTTCTTATTTATTCTTTACTTTATTTTTTCTATTTAAAGTAGGATCCCCATGCATCATTAGCCCATATTGCTCCACAAAGCATACCTATTGTTAAAAAGGGTGAATGAATCCAAAGGCTCGGTTAATTAATATTTGCAATATGGAAATGAAGGAACAAATGTGCTTTTAAAGCACTTCTTTAGAATCATTAAAGAGAAGTGCTTTATTTAAAACATTTTCCTTTTTCAGAAAGAAATGGAAATTATTTTGAAATCACCTAAGGGCCCAAGCAATTCTTTTTGAACTTCCGTAATAATTATTTTGAAATCTAGTGGTTGTTAGTGGTGACCCTCTTCTCAGTGGTGCTCCGGTGGACTGAGCCGAAGGCGCAAAATAGCCTCACCGCTAGGATATCCGTAAATAGGCTCGCATGGTGTCTAGATCCGGAGGTGAAGCTTCTGTCCCTGGTGTAGTCATGGAGGCACATACAGAGTTGAGGGCTCAAAGTTCTTCTCCAACCAAGTTGTAGTCATGGAGTTCTTATGGAGCCCATCCTCAGCAGCGCATCCTCGATGGCTTAGGGTCGTCCAACTGTTGAGTTTTGCGGTTGAAGGGCGGCCGCTCCAAGGTCTGGTGTTGACTTTCGTGTTGGTGTCATCTCGTTGACTACCACCCAGCCGACGACCCAAAGGGGGGATCTTCTGGAGCTTCGTCGTGGCAAGCAATGACTGCTTGTTTCCAAGTGGCATCGTCCCTAGCGACGGTGCGGGTGGCCATGGCGTCAAGGTCATCATCAAATCCGACGGAGAAGGAACTTATGGAATTTTATAATTTCATTCCAAGTCCCCCTCTTGTACAAGTTGAGGACTATGGTATAATTTCCTTTTTCTTTGAGGTCCTCTTGTAAAATGTAATCCCACCACTCCTTAATAATGCACCTTCGGGGTCCATCCTTACACCCTTGACGCGTGGCGAGTGTATTCGTCTTGACATGAGCAGAATTAATTTTGAGAAAAAAGGAAGTGGAATGAAATCTAGTCTTTATCAAATATTTCATATCTTCTCGTCCAAGCAGAAGAAAAATGATACACGTGAAAGTTCATATCTCCCTTATCCATTTAAAGCACATGGATTTAGAACACATGCGCCTAAGCATTACTTCTATTCAATATGGAAGGCGATGTAGTCTACCGAGAAAAAAAAGATCCTGTACTACTTTTTTCGCAAATTATGTGAGTTATTCTTCTTGTTATGTCTTTATGCTTTCTCGACAAATATTACATACTAGTATATCTTTGCAAGACAAATTTTACTATGATATTACCTTGCTTGTCTAATCTATATACTCTCACACCTTTTGGTGGTCAGAGTTGTGAACACATAAACGTACTTAGTATTTTTGGCCAGAGCGAATAGATGAACATATACTACTCCCTTCAATCTATATTAATTATCACTGAAATGGATCCAGCGACTATTAATATGGATCGGAGGGCGTACTAATAATAAATTGTGAAAGCATCGTAATGCTTCTGTTGAGATGGCACTGCTATAGTTACCTGCCCATATCGTCGGATTTTGCTGTTCCCAAAGAGATGGGAGGAGTGGTCCACAATCCACTCTGAAATAGTGAAAAGCCTGGATGTGAAGATGAACCAGCGATAAAACGGAGAAGATGGGCTTCCATGCAAAGAGCGAAAAAAATGGGTAAAGCAAAAGCTAGGTCTGTCATTGGTATATGATGATCATGTCGTGATAGTAACTTTTTTTCTTTGCCCTTTTAACGGGTTCAGTTTTTTCAGACTCCTCCATACCGTAGTACGTATACACAAATACAGTACTAATTAGTAGTACTACTTGACTATCGCTTTTTTTTTTTCACCTCTGTACGACAGTACCCATCTCCACAATGGCGATCGATCACAGTCGGAGATCGATAGGCAGGCATAGCAGTATGGCACCGCCAAGCCCGAAGGCAGAAAAGGAGGTGCGTGTGCCACCGGCAGCGTATCCTCAGGGCAGCGCAGCGCAGAGCAGAGCAGAGTCGGCAGGCAGGCCAGCGCTGGCGCGTCGCACCTGTGTTGATCCGCAGATGGAGACCGGTCAAGGCCGTACGTGGTAAGACCGCGCCTCCTCATGATGAAGACAGGCGTCAATGCCTGCCTTGCCTAACAAAGCCTGCGCGCAGCTCCATACATAGAGACGTACTCGCTCCACCGCCAGCCGCGGTTCCCCCCTCGCTTCCAAACGGAAACAAACAAGAGAAGTAAATCCAGAGAGAGAGAGAGAAGGGCTGCGACGGCCTCGTGCTCCGTTCTCCGTCACATTCCCCACGCACTTGGGATAGAAGAGATCGTCGTTGCCTGTGTTGTGTGTGTCTCTCCCTTCCCCCGGTCTTCCCCGCCACAAGAAAACAAGCAGCCTCCTGCCCCCTGCCACATCCAGCCCGGAAAAGGAAGGAGCGAGTGCAAACAAATTTTCTCAGGCAAAGCAGCGAGAGGAGATTCCCAACCCCTCCCCCACCTCGCTGCTGCTACGCTCCAATACGCGCACTGTCCTCGCCTCGCCTCCTCACGCATTCTCCATCCGCCCCTTTCGCCTCGGTATCATATCCCCATCAACCCCGAGCCCGTCCGTCGGTATCATCATCATGGCGGGACGGCGCCACCAGTTATAAGGCAGGCAGCGGGCAGGGGCCGATCATTCGTGAGCGGGTGATTAGATTAGCAGTAGCTTTAGCGGAGAGCCGGCGCCGATGGGTTGCAAGGGGTCCAAGCTGGAGCCGATGGGCTGCATGGGGTTCAGGCTGGACGAGCAGGAGGCCGTGGCGCTGTGCCGCGGCCGCGCCGGCCTGCTGGCTGCCGCCGCGCGCCACCGCGACGCCCTCGCGGACGCGCACGCCGCGCTCGCCGGCTCCCTCGCCTCCACGTCCTCCTCGCTCCACCTCCTCCTCTTGGCGGCCGCCGCGTCGTCCGCCCAGCCGCGCATCGCGCTCCCCGCCGCGGGCAAAACCGTGGACCCTCCGACGCCGCCTCCAGCGCGCCCGTCCTCGCCCCCGCACTCCTCGTCGCACATCGACTTCGCGTCCTCCTCCTCTGGATCCGACTCCGGCTCCGTCTCCTCATCGCCTCCCCACCGCGTCGTCGACGGCCGCCACCACGAGCAGCTCCACCACCCGCACGCGCTGCAGTTCCCGCATTACCCGTACGGCTACGCGCCCGATCCTCCGTTCGGGTACCCGCCGGGGTCGCTGCAGCTCTACTACGCGCGGAGCCGCCCGCCCCCGGCCTCGGTCGCGGTCGAGCAGCGCGCGCCCGCGTCGGAACGCGTCTACTTCGGCTCCTTCGAACCGCCCGGTGGGAACCCCCGGTACTATTCGTATGGAGGCGAGCCCGCGCCGGCTGGTAGGGCGGCTGCTGCAGCTCCGCCGTCGCCGCCGAGGGCGAGCTCCTGGGACTTCTTCAATGTGTTCGACGACTACGAAGTGCACGACAACTACTGTTACGATGCTGGCCGCGCAGGGACCACGGCGTCCACACCGTACACGCCCAGCCGGTGCTCACGGGAGGTGCGGGAGGAGGAGGGCATCCCGGAGCTCGAGGAGGACGACGCGGTCGTCAAGGAGGTGTCCAGCGAGTACCCCATGCCCGGGAGTGGCCGGCGCAGTTCGCTCGGCGGCGTCAGCAGTAGCATTGCCCAAGACAGTGCAGAGGTGAATTGTGCTGTCGATAAGGGAGTGGTCACCGGGGGTAGTACGGCGCCAGCGCAGCCTAATGTAGCAGCTTCCGTGCCGGCTCACCGCAAGTCTTCCGAGAGTGCAGACATTGTTGGCGAGGTCAAGGTGCAGTTTGTTCGAGCAGCAGATGCAGTTTGGGCACTCGCACCAATCCTGGAGGTCGAGAGGCAGAGTTACCAGTACCGTCCCCGGAGCTCAGTGTACCATGGTGAGCTATCTCTAGTTTCAACAACTTACAGTACATCTTGATTAGTTTAGTGTCATTTTCCTGGTATGTGAGCTATTTCTTCTCCTGCATATAATCCAATTACTTGGTGTCACTGATTGATTTATTGGTATTTCAAAATAGTTTCGTCTCGGATGGTGTCATCGACTGCATTGCCGAATTCAGGGTATAGAAGAGAAGAGTTGGATGTTGGAGGAAGGGAGAAGGTGGTGGGAGGGAGGAGCTTATCATTGACCCTGCAGAGACTCTATATCTGGGAGAAGAAATTATATAATGAGGTTAAGGTATGTATTGACGTGTGAAATACCCGTTCACATCACATTGGTTTCGTTCAAGTAATGCCTCAATTTGCTCTCTGCTGTAATGATATGTGACTAACTTAGAGTATAACCATTTCGAAAAAAAAGATTTATCTCATATTCGAATACTTTATCAAGTTAATTGATATATAAGATGCAAGTCTCTTCTTCAGTCCTTTTTGAAACAACCTACATTTGTTTGCCAGGAGCATGATGTTATTCATTATATAATCACAAGTTTGCGCAATGACAACATCTATAAGCTGGTGCACCAGCTAGAGAAAGATAAAATGTTAGTCCTGGTATGCCATTAGGAGCCTATGCAGAATAAGAAAAGGCTGTGATCAGTGCTGGGCCATGTGTGCTGCTTGATTAGTAGAAGGCTTATTTTAATAAGGGCATGTAAAAAACTCCTTTCTGGCTACCTAAAACCAGATTAGGAAGATTTATGTTTACTTGCCGTATTTTAAGAGATTTAATTAGTTGTTTAAATGCATTGTTTGGTTGTGTTTTTTATGATGCTGCTGTCATTTATAGGTGCTACACTACCTTCTGTTAAGTTGCTTGATGCAAAATAGGATTACATTTCAGTTAGATTAGCTTCTTGGCAATTACATGCCCGTTTTAGGATGGAACTCTCCTTTGTACCACTAGTTATAATAACGTGGGATGTGTTTTTTTATTATTAATTTATTATTGAGATAATATTCCTTACATACATGCACTCGTGGTAGCTTCTATGTTACTAATTAGTAGCTTTTTAACGTCTTTTCTTCTTCCAGTCCGAAGAGAAAATGCGCCTCCTGCTTGCTAAGAACGCCAAGCGGCTGAAGTTTTTGGATCAAAAAGGTGTTGAAGCTCACAAGATCGATGAGACTCAAAATTTGGTCCGAAAGCTGCGGACAAAAATAGGAGTAGCTGTGCGAGTTATTGCTAAAACTTCAAAAAAGATAGACAGAGTAAGGGATGAGGAACTGTGTCCACAAATTAAGGCCTTAGTCCAAGGGTAAGCTCTGCTTTTTCACAGTGACATATGTAGGTAGATATTTCAGTTTTGATCCCTTTAGGTACACTGTTTCCTCGTTTACACTGCCTATTTGCTTGCATAGTTTTACAATCAGTGATGTTCTGTCAGAAGGTAACAGTCTTAGTTCAGTAGGTTATTTAGCTCCAAAGCAGCTGTCAGGAAATAGATACATATTGTAAGAGCTAACTCTACGTTCTTGCATTTACTTCTCGTGATTTTAGCATACTCCCACTGCCCATGTATTTAAAAAAGGCTTACTTGTCGAATAATCAAGATACTTATATGCTTTAATCATAGATGAATGAACTTCCCTGAATATTCTCAGTTTCATTCATAGTAATCTTACAATGCACATCCCCTGAAAACTATCTTGCATCAAAAGACTGATGGCAGCGCTCTTTGTAGGTTTGTGAAGATGTGGCAAGAGAAGCTGGAGTGCTTCCAGATACAGTGTGAAGCAATATCGCAGGCCAAAAATTTGGATTCAGTTATCTCAGGTGGAATCAGTCGAGATTTAGCAATGGAGCTTGAAGTAGACCTGGTTAAATGCATTGTCAACTTCTCCTCTTGGGTGAATGCGCAAAAGAGCTTTGTGAAGGCACTGAATGGATGGCTAGCACTTTGTCTTAACTATCTCCAGGAGGAGACATCTGATGGCACTCGTCCTTATTCTCCTGGAAGAGCGGGTGCACCACTTGTGTTTATCATCTGCAACAATTGGTCTCAAGCTATGGATCGTATTTCTGAGAAGGAAGTGGTTACCGCTATGCAGGCCCTTGTTTCCAGTGTACGGAACCTATGTGAGCACAACAATTCTGAGCAAAGTGAACAGATCATTGTAATCCGGGAAAGAGAAAAGTGGAACAAGATTCTGGCAAGGAAGTCCGTAGAGATCAACAAGGAGGCAGATACACTTAACAGAAAGCTGGCCCTAGTACCAGGCCAGCAAAACCTCCTTCCAACGGTACACACATACCAGGCGCATTTCCTCGAAGCAGACAGTCTGCAAGTAAGCCTGCGGCGGGTTCTTCAAGCCCTGGAGAGCTTCGCATCCAGCTCCCTGCAAGCTTTCCAGGAGACTCTGAGACATGCTGAAGAGGAAATTCTATCAAGAGAAAATGCTAAAGTTTCATAGCCTGATGCTGCGTGCCAGCAATCTGACAGTAGATCGAGCACAGCTTATGAAATACGATGATCTGCTCAACTGGCGGCATCAGGTGCTGAATGTGCTAGGCGAATGATTTGCCACAGATCATTTTTTGTGTGGAGAAATTCTGACAGACTTAAGTTATAGTAACTGACTGTGATTTGCCGATGTAGTTCAGACAGACCTTGGTCCATCAGAGTAGAACAGCTGTTGCAGTAGCGGGTACATATAAGCAAGGTGCTAGCTTTTTTCCGTGGTATCGGTACTGTGTACTAAGCCGCGCATTGAATTTCTTAGTCTTTTGTTGTTGCTTTTTGGCCTCCGTTTAGCTGAATGCTTGAATGTGCAATAGTGGAACAATCTGTTCATTGGTCGTATTGTTCTGTAAATGCAGAGTCGGGCGCGAATCATTTCAAAATTGTGTCGAATGTATGCATGGTTAAGTTACAGCTGGACTTGGGATTAATGGGGAGTGTCATGAGGTTCTAGAGTCTAATCTCTAATGATGTAGCACAAGGCTCCTATATAATGGGGGGAATTGTTGAGTTAACTGGATAAAACTACCATAATTGGGACTGTCGGGACGAGTCAGTACCACTTTCAGTAATTTTTGCGAGTCAGTACCAGTTCTGAGTCATAGCGTTGCAAACTGAACTAAATTTCATCTAACAGCATTTTAACACGCTTTCTGACGGCTCGGGCCCAGCTGTAAGTGCTGAGTTGGCATCACGTGTCTAGGAGGAGCTGAGGTGGAAGTGGGGTCCACCTGTCATCCTTCCTATTTCCCCCACCCACCTTCTTCTTCCTCCATCTGTAGAGCCTGGCGGCCTTGTAGGAAGCGATGCTGCACGACATTGTGGGCGCGTGGCGGGCGAGCAGCGCGGCGGCGGCGGCGTAGGGCATGGTGCGGGCCGACGGCCGGTGGCAGAGCGACAAGCACATCGGCGTTGTGGGCGTGCAGCAGAGCGGCAAGCCCCTGCTCTCGCCATCACATGCGCACGCCAATCTTGCTTGCTCTCTGGCCAAGATCCATGGCGGCTGTGAGCGGACGCGACGTCGTGGCGGAGGAGGAGTTCAGCGAGCGCGAGCTGGAGGTGGCCGCCATTCTCGTCGACCTGCCGTCCATCGTGCGGGCGCAGCGCCGCCGCCAGCACCGCCTCGCGCAACAGCAAGAACGGCCAGAGATCCCCACCCGCCCACTCCCGGGACGCCACCAGGCTGGTGTCTAGGCGCCGGAGCTTTGCCGTGCTGCAGGCGTCGGCGAGGAAGAGCACCAGCGTCATCCCGTGGTGTCGTCCAGCGCCGAGCTTTTACGACGGCGGCGGCAATGACGGTGGAGTGGGGAAGAAGAAGGTGGGTGGGGGTGGGGGAGGGGGAGGGGGAAATAGGGAGGCTGACGGGTGGGACTCACTGGCGGTAAATAGCAAAATAGAAGAGAAAAATAAAAAATAACATAAGATATGGCTGACAGGTGGGCCCCACTTCCACCTCAGCTCCTCCTGGACACGTGCCACCAACTCAGCACTTACAGCTGGACCCGAGCCATTAGAAAGCGTGTTAAAATGCTGTTAGACGAAATTTAGTTCAGTTTGCAACGCTATGACTCAGAACTGGTACTGACTCGCAAAAATTATCGAAAGTGGTACTGACTCATCCCGACAGCCTTAATTGTGGTAGTTTTATCCAATTAACTCGGAATTGTTGGAAGAGGTAGTGAGAGGGACTGTTAGATCAGTCATGCTGCCAAAACGGGGTATTGTCTTCGGAAGAATTGCCTGCAATCAGCTGACGACACACCACAGGATGTATTCTCCCACCTAAGTATCTCAAAAAATATTGGTCATATTTCTCTTAATATATTTTTTGCCTTAGTAGTTTTCCAACACATCTTGGCGTTGAGGGGCTATGCTCCTGGAGGTTGGAGGTTGGTTATGGCGAAGTGACATGGAGAACAGTTTTAAACAGATCAAGCAACTTTGAGCTTCTTTTATTCAAGAGATACTAAAATAACGGGAATAAATAACAGGATTGCAACGTCAAATATATTCAAATCTTGTAGGGTTTGTTTGCACCAAAGTCCCTTTCACACCATAAAAATAAAAGATTATCTCCAAGTGGTTGAGTGTATGGAAATTTCTATGAAAAATAGCTGAATGAATTCTTAGGAAAAAGTATTATAGGATTTAATCCTACGAATAAAAATCCTACGAATAAAAAAAGCCTACATTACAAGAAATTCTAAAGATTCTAATACTCCAAAATTCTTATGAAAATCTTTTGAATCGAATGAGCCATGAAAGTGAAATTTGATTGAATACTAACATACCCTCTGCTCTTTGAAGCCCATGAACAAAGCATCCGACCAAAGCTCTCTCAAAAACGTTCCTACCAAATGCATAAAGAGTTTCGTGATCCGAAAGCACAAGATATGTTGGTTGCTAGGAGGGTGACGGCAACGCTGACTGTGAGGGTTGAACTGGTGGCATCGACCGATATAGCAGTGCAGTAGAAACTATATATGTTACCTACCTGGATATGTTAATATTGACAGACATTTCATCTTCTTTCATATGAGCGGTGCAAGGTTAGCACCGGTGGTACATCGTGTTTAAGTTGGTAGCCAAGGGACAAGCGGCATGTCAACACAAGGCAGAAGTGGACATGCTTTGGAATATTGATGTGTCGGGCAGAGGAACGGGTGAGAGGGTGGTTGGCAAAGATTAGGCTAGACTTGGTTACATTTGGGTTCACTTTTCGTAGTCATTTTTTGTTCCCTCTAGCGGTGGCGGAGCTTGGGGGACAAATGGATTTAGAGGGGATAAATTACTTAATTTTGGGCTAACCTAGGATGGCAAAATGGGCCAAATCCGTACAATTTGTTTACAGAATATTCATGGGTTATGGGGGAGGGGGAGGGGAGGGGCGTCTTGCTTTCCTGTGGCTTCGACAATGCCTTTCGAGTATGACAGGGGTACCTCAAGGTGTAGGAAGAGACATGGGTGTAAGGATACATGAGCATGCAGGACGTCGAGGCACAAGTTACCCAAGTTCAAATCCCACGATGGTGGTGGGACAACTCCAGCTAAAAGTCACTATAGGCAACAAAGTGTACATATTACAAGGGTTCCACAAGGCTTTTTCGCAGAAGGGAAGAAGATCCAGGCGAATGCCTAGTGAAAGAGCATGTGGATCCCATGTGTGGTTTTGGTAATTAATGACAATCTCTATGGACTAATATTTGCATTGAATTTCACTTGTAGGATTTGCCCGTTAGCTTCGCTTGGACCATGTGTTGGATTCAAGGTGGAAGAAATAAAGATGAAGAAGCATTGTCCAAGGGCCTTGGACTTTTGGAGTCATATGAAGTTTGAAGAAATGTTGTGCAAGATCAAGATGCGCCATCTCTAGAAGATCTCATGCTTGAAGCTTGCTATTCTCGGTGGTTATGGATCAATGAAGACAAGGTCAAAGAAGAGGCTTCCCCATGATGTATGGGGGATCATATGTCAAGTCTTCATCAAGCAAGTGCGTGCAAGAGCAATCAAGAAAGGTGTCCATCTTGAGGAGGACAAGATCGTCTACATCGTACTCAAGTGGTTTGCTCAAGGAAAAGGTATAATCTTGATAGGTTTTCCCTTTTGCCGGTATCATGTTGGTAGTTGGGTGACCGGGTTTAGGATAGATAACCGTTCTATCAAGAGGGTCTCTCGAGTGAGTAACTTGATCATATCTTTCGGAGTGAGCTCAAACCTTTGCATTCTTAGCATCATCTTTCTTGGTTGTTTGTTAGATCTTATCCATGTTTGATTCTAGAGCTTGTGTTCGTTAACAAGCTCTAGTTATTCAAAGACGAATCTCCCTTTTATATCTTATTGCGGCTTTGATCTTGGAGGTTTTCTAGATCATCACCAAGGGAGGTATCTCACATTATAATACTTCATACATTCTCATTGGTGGTATCCAATATTTTCCAAGGGAGGTAGCACTTGTTGTCCTCTTTCCAACAAAGTTGGTTTCGGCTCAATCGGAGTTTCCTAACTCTAGTTATCGTTATTTTAAGTTTGCCCTTTATTTGTTTTGAAAAGGAAAAGAAAAAAAGGGTTCCTGCTTCTGGGCTGGGCGGTACTACCAGATCCGGTACCGGCCGCCCTTGAGCGCTCCTCAGCTCTCTACCTTACCCGGTAGTACTGGCCGGTACTAACGGCCCAAGCCCAGGCGGTAGCCACCGCCAGGCCATTATACTTACTGGCCATTTGCTCGCTAGCCTTGCTCGCTCCCGCCACCTTCGCTCGCGTCGCCCGATCCCTGCAGCGCTTCGCCCGTTCCCTCGCTTTCGCTCGCTCGCCCTCGATCCTTTTTCTCTCGCTTTCTGCTCGCCTTTCTTATGCGTCGCCAGTCTTGCTTGCTTGGATCGTCGGTAGTATTTACCCAACGGTACTATCGGCCCAATGGAAATCCCCAACGGGTAGTTTTCTGGGCCCTCTATTTATAGCCCTCTCTCTCTTTTTAGGTTGCTTCTTCTCCTCTTTTATTCAAGCTTTCCCCATTGCTTTTGACCCTTCTTGAGCTTGATTTCTTTCTTCCCCTCCAATGATTCTTGCACATATTTGAGAGGAAGATTGATGAGATCTAGATCTACATTTTGACCAAACCAAATCATCTCTTTGTGAGTGAATCTTTGGGATCCAGATCTTGGAGGATTCTGTGTTCTCCTTTCATTCTTCCTCTCTTATTCCCCAATTGCTTTAGTAGCTTTGTTGGGATTTGAGAGTGAAGGATTGGATCATATTTGTGATGATGTTCTTACCATTTGCATTAGGTGCATCGATTTGAGTTCTCCTCGAAGGATTTGGTTGGTGAATTCAAGAAGCTTGTCCCTCTTGGGTTCTTGGAACCCTAGACGGTTGTGTGGCCTTTGTGGTGAGTTCTTGGGGCCTTCAATTAAGTTGTGGAACTCTCCCCAAGATTGTCGCCTTGGTGGTGATTATTGGGGGCCTCCAATTAAGTTATGGAGATTTCCCCAATCTTGTACGGGTTTGGCCGCCCTCAAGTGTCCCATAGTGGATCGGGTGCTTGCCGTGCGACGGGTACTCAGGAGAATAGAGTGAGGCCTCTTGTGGCGTTGGTGGTCTTAGTACCACCCATCCCTCCAACGAGACATACTCCCTTATTGGGAGGAACTCAGTAAAATATCGTTGTCCCCGCGTGCCTCGGTTATCTCTATACCCGAGCTCTTTACTTATGCTCTTTACATTTGATAGCCTTCGTGCTTCAAGTAATCTATCTTGCTATCACCTTGTTGCTTGTCTTGCTTAGCATAAGTTGTTGATGCACATAGGTGAATCATCTCATAAAAAAATTTAACCGCCTATTCACCCCTCCTCTAGGCGGCATCCGTGATCTTTCACTAGCTCGGTGTCGATGACAACGACCTCTTCGGATGTTAATCCCCCTCTTGGAGGCTTCGTTGAGGAGCCCCCTTTCTCTCCAACAACAAGTGCTTGAACTCTCTGGGTGAAAATCCAAGCTCCAGTTATCTAGAGCGAATGATGGTGGAACCTTTGTCGCTTCCCTCTTGAGGACGTAATCTTGGAGAGTCAATGTGCGGCTATTGGGTCACACTTCTCTTTTTTCGGGGTCTGTGGGCATTGTGGCGGTGGCCCCAGATGGTGGATGTGTGTCTAGGCGGTGACCTCGGGATCCATAATGGGCAGTAACTTCACGGCGGAGCTTGGGGGACAAATGGGTGGAGAGGGGATAAAATTACATGATTTTGGGCCAATCTAGGATGGCAAAATGGGCAAAATCTATACAATTTGTTTACAGAATATTCATGGGTTCGAGGGAGGGAGGGGAGGGGAGGGGCATCTTGCTTTTCCGTGGCTTTGATAGTGCCTTTCGGGTATGCCAGGGGTATCTCAAGGTCTAGAGAGAGACATGTGTAAGGAGACAGGAGCATTCGGGACGTTGAGACACTGGTTACCAAGGTTTAGATCACACGGCAGTGGTAGGACAACTTCAGCTAAAAGTCACTATAGGCAACAAAGTGTACATATTACGAGGGTTCCACAAGGCTTTTTTGCAGAAGGGAAGGAGATCCAGGAGAATGCCTAGCCATGTCGACGATGACGACCTCTTCGGACATCACTCCCCTTCTTGGAGGCTTCGTTGAGGAGCCCCCTTTCTCTCCAACAACAAGTGCTTGCACTCTCTAGGTGAAAATCCAAGCTCTAATTATCGAGAGCGGATGATGGTGGCAACTTTGTTGCTTCCCTCTCGAGGACGTCATCTTGGAGAGTCGATGTGTGGCTATTGGCTGGCACTTCTCTTTTGTCGGGGTCTGTGGGCAGTGTGGCGGTGGCCCTAGATGGTGGATGTGTGTCGAGGCGGTGACCTCAAGATCCACAATGGGCAGCAACTTCACGGGACGGGACAGCTGCTTGACTTGGTTTGGGTGACAATCTTGTGTCACTAGTTCGGCAAGGTTGTCTACTTGGTAGACGTGTCTCAATAGTGACGTTTGGACTTTACGTCGAGGCGACAACTCTGGATGTTGTTACGGTGGCCATGGTCTACGGGTGGTTGTCGGTGTAGCTTGGGCTACGGGTGGTTGGGTCGTGGGGCGTCGTAGCTCGATAACGAGCAATGGCATGTTGGGAGGGCGGCCCCGAAAGTTCGGCAGTGCTTGACGGCATTGATCTCGTGTCGTGTGGCTGACAATGTTGTTGCCTTGGCGCAGTTCTTCTAGAGGGTCTTCTTCACCTGGTTGGAATGTCCCACGCCCGCTCCTCCCAAAGTAGCCATGGCGTATTCTCTCTGGTTTAGGTGGGAGGACGGCGGGTCTCGATGATTGTGTCGTCCGTTGTATCATTTCGTGTGTTTGGGCTTGATCCTTTATTCTCGATTGTATTATTTTTTATCCCTTTTTTAATTAACTAAGCATTTTCTTCTTAATTAATGGATACTTTTGCCTTCATTTAAAAAAAAAACTATTTACATTGGAATTGTACCAGCTCTTGTTTTGGCTCACGATGTGTTTCTGAATGAACATTTCACCCTACAGGTAACTGCACAACACTGCACACATCAAAATTACATGCTCATAAGACCAATGCAGCAACATCATTAGCGGGAGGGGGACCTTATTACTCTAGGCGATGGGTGGCCGTCGTGGGCCGGCCGGGCCAGCCCGTTCCGACCCCGACCCTGGCCGTGCCGACTGTCCGTAACCGTGGCCGCTCCGTGCGGCTGGCCGTGGGGACGCCGATCCGACGGAGCCGTCTGACCTGCTGGCGGCGCCCCTGGACATGGAGTCTACCTCTTGTAAAACCGTGACGACCTCCTTCATGGAGGGCCGGTTGGTGTGCTCGGCGGCGAGGCATCGCAGTGTGAGCTGCGCCGCCCGCTGCGCGCCCCTGGACGAGTACTGGCCCTCCAGGCGCGGGTCCATGAGCCGCGCCAGCTTCCGCCTGTCCGCCAGGTGCGGCTTGGCCCAGTCCACCAGGTTGTGCTGCCCGGCGGGCCGGTCCGTGTCCAGCGCGCGCAGGCCCGTGAGCATCTCCAGGAGCACCACGCCGAACCCGTACACGTCGCTCTTCACGTACAGGTGCCCTGCATCACCAATGGAGTGAGGACCAACGGCATCGGTATAATGGGCGTGTACGTAGGTTGGGGTTTGGCCGTGTACCTGTGGAGACGTACTCCGGTGCAGCGTAGCCGTAGGTGCCCATGACCCGTGTGGTGACGTGGCTGCTGCCGCCGGCGGGGCCGTCCTTGGCGAGGCCGAAGTCGGAGAGCTTGGCGTGGAATTGCTGCAGTGCGGGGTGGAGAGTGTTAGACATGAGCTTGGCGTGAACCGCGGCGCGCCACGAACGTACCGTGTCGAGGAGGATGTTGGAGGCTTTGAAGTCCCTGTAGATGACGTGCTTCTCCGACGAGTGCAGGAAGGCCAGCCCACGGGCGGCGTCGATCGCCACGCGCAGCCGGAGGCTCCACGACAGCGGCTGGGACGCGCCTCCGCCTTCTGGGTGGCAGAATAGGCGTGTTAGTTTCAGCTAACCCAGACTGCATCAGTGAGATATTCACAGGCCACCAGGAGGTTGTTCAGGGAGGAAAGCACAAATGGGATGAACTTACTCCGTGGCTCATTTCTCAAGAGGTGATCCTCCAGGTTGCCTTTGGCCATGTACTCGTACACGAGGAGGAGCTCCCTGTCCTCCCAGCAGTAACCCAACAGCCTCACCAGATTGGGATGAACAAGCCTTCCCAGAAAATTCACCTCGGTCTGCATATGTACCAATCCAGTCAATAATCAGCAATTACATCGGGAGAAGGTATATGCACGTTCAACGGTTCAAGCCAACGTGCATACCCAATCACTAAACATATGCTTAGTATGTGCCTAGTGACAGATCGTGGAACGCACATTTCGGTTGAGATTTGAGAATCACAATTATGCTATATGCACCGCCCACGTGAAGACGTCGTTGATTCAGAAAATGATGGTTCGAGTTGACCAAATCCCACGCACAAAAAAAGGGAGGATCGATTGTCACCTGCCATTCTTGGACGCCCTGCAGGCTCTCAGGGTTGAGCTTCTTGACGGCGACGGGCATGCCGGCGCCGCTCCTGGTGGGGCTCATGGTCTTCTCGTCGACCCAGCCCTTGTGCACCCGCCCGAACCCGCCCTCGCCGAGGAGGGTGTCGGACTTGAAGTTCCTCGTGGCGGCCTTGAGCTCCGCGAACGTGAAGATCCGGAGGTTGGGCGCCTCGAGGATCCTCCCCTCCGGACTGGGGCTAGCCTGGGCCTGGCTGCCAGCGCCAGCCACCGGCCGGTTGCTTCCACTGCCGCCGCTGCTGCTCGAGGTCGTGGGCGCGCTCGGCGACTTACGGGGATGTCCTGGGGAGCTCATTGCCGCGTGTCCGTTGGGCTGGGGCGCGACCATGCCGGGCCTCGCCATCGCTGCTGCAACAGATTGGCACCAAGTGCATGCGTCAGAGTAGTAAAGACTAAAGAAACACCAAAACAAGAAGTGCCTTAGCTTGACCACCAGTCCCGAATGAACGAAATGCATGACGGGTCGAAGAACGGGACAAATTAAGGATCAACAATGGCATGCATGAATGGCGATACCTCGGGCCTGTGCATGATGTGCCATTGCCTTGACAGCCGCTGCGTCGGCCTCCTCGGAGCCGAAGCAATTACCCATCGTGGTGTGGAGGCAATCGCTCTGGGCTATGATGTCTGTCTCTCCTCTCTTCCTCCTTCTGAGTTGATGCCAAGCTTTAGGCTCCAGCTACGTGCTTCGCTTAAAAAAAGAGATGGGCAAATGTGACTTTGGGCGTGCCGCGGAAAGAGCCGACGAGGTCTGCGCGTTGTGGTCGTGGAAGGCTGCTCCGGTGAACGTACGGGTCGTGGAACTACTCGTGGAGCTGTCATCTGGGGGAACCATGCATCACTGCATCAGGCGAGGAGCACATGGCGCATTATCACCAAGACGCGGACAGCTTGCTTCAGTATTCAATATTGCAAACGAGCTATGAGCACTTCATATTTTTTTTGGTCACAGCTAGCGCCTAGCAGGCCACTCGAACCCAATATTCATGATGCTACTGTATTATTTCCTCATATTTATAATAAGTACCGTTGATTTGGTATAACTTTATACTAAATATAAGTCCATGGACGACATCTTAGTTTGGGTTTTTTATGATAGAGAATTATAATAAATTTTTGTGCATTATCATTCAGATTTAAATCAGTTAAATATATGTAATTATGACAGAATTACTACTCCCTCCTATCCATATTACTTGTCGTTAAAATGGATGTATCTAGCACTAAAACATGTCTAGATACATTCATTTTAGTGACAAGTAATATGGATCGGAGGGAGTATTGTGTTATTAATATGAATATATATTTTCCTCTTAGAGATAAATACAGAGAATTAAGAGACTCTCAAAGACTACATGTTTTTTATTTTAAAATACTTGTAGGGATTAAAATTATGCCATTAACTTCTAATTCATCTTATTATTATAATTACCAAAAATGTCTCCCTCTATAGAAAATAAAATTAATCAACGACCATCTTTATATCTAGACCTAAGCAACCCAAGTCCATATAACTTGTATAGATCGATATTTTCCATTGTTGTGATAGTTTATCTGATACATGATATAAAATTGTTTTTTCTTTTGATATCGCTAATTTAACTAAAATTTTACCTCTCTGTCAACTGATTTTTACCATTGCCTTCATCGTGTGATTCACATATTTTTTTATCCCGGTTCTAAACTTTATTCATGTTTTTGTAATATGTGATGTGCGATGCATATCTAATATGTTTATAGACTAGGGTTTAAATAAATCAAAAACATCACTATCTTGGATCACCTCAGCCCATCGCCGGTCTATAAGTTATAGTGCTATTTCTTTGTATGTAACATCATACGAGAACAAATTGTAGAGACTACTCTTTTCGAGCCACTTTTAGTTTAATTGTGGTGATTTTGAATTTATAAACTTTACACTCCATCTAGTAACTCTTCTGATTAGTAATGATAACTATGTTTCTTATTTAGCACATACACTTTGATTCTATAACAAAAATAAAAAATAATGTATTTATTGGAATACTAGAATGCATGAACCATAATACATGGCAGATGTGTATTTTAACTTCATACCTAATGATGTAGTACATTCTTTATTCAATATAGGTTTGGAATGAACACAATTTGATTGAGAAAAACTATACAAATATCATTGTGAGTGTACAATAATATTAGTATACAAGAAAATTCTCTTAGCTTATCACACTATTTAGGCATGTTCATTTAGAGTGAAAAAGGGAATAAGTAAAACATACTTAATTCACTTAAAGTATACATGCCTAAGACTCAAGTAATGCTCCTATTAACCAAAGCACACAAATGAGTACCATCAAATATAGCTCCTTAAGATTGTTAGTTATATGTCCATTAAATTATGTTGTGTTATATAAAAAATATTTCAATATTACGGCCAAACCAATCGTCCTGGTTGCAAATATCTTCTCCGTGTATGCTCTTTACATGGATTGAGCTACTTTAACATAAAAATATTAAATGCATCAAGTGAGATGAGAAATTTAAAATTGAAAAAATATAAGTAAACAATTGAATGGTCTTGCACATGCCAAGTTTTGTTTCTGGTTGGCTAGGCTAGATTGTTGCTAGACCATCAAGAGATTGGTGTGTCACAGTCTCGTTCACTTGTCCTCTTGCACACTTTGCAACCAGGTGTTCATGATAATATGCAAAACCTTCTAGTGGATGGCCTCTTTGTGTAGCACACCTTGTTTGAGATCCTAAAATGTATTAACTCCTCGTACAACCCTCCCAATGCAGACGAACTGCTCTTAGAGGTCAGATCTAGAAGGGACACTCCCAAGACAATGTACAAAGGACTTCCCAACATCATGTGAAGGCCGATGACTTCTATCAGAGACGAATCACATCACTGGGGGTCACGATGGTGCACTATTTTTATTGTTGTTCTCATAGCTGAATAAGATGTTCATTATTTGGTGTTATCTTGTACACTACCTTGTTGAGACTGAACCCTCTTTCGACCTTTTCAATACATCGAGATGCAAGCCTTTTGCATTTTTTAAGAAAATGTCGAAAAACTAACATTAGGTGTTCAAACTATTTGCAACTTTTAAAAGTTAATATGCTTAAATAATACTATCAAGAAATTATACAAACTGAACAATGCAAAATGAGTTACAATCAATTTATGTACGAACAAAAAGATGGTGAACTTGGACCTAATAAACATCCAACGAAGAAGATGGATCACATCTGACAAGCGAGCAAAGGAATAGGTGAGAGTGATGCTAAACATGTGGTGATATATACTAATGACATGAAGTTGTAGCAATAAGGAGAGAATCTGTTGCTCAGGTAAGCTCGATGTGCATCAATGAAAAATGTGCGGGGATAAGGTTGGTGGAAGGAGGTGAGAAAGATGGGAGTGATATTTCATTACATACTATATCATGAAATCCCGCGGTGCCGGGCCCCTCTATCTCGAGAAAAGAATTATAGAAATATCTTAGAATGCTTAGACAATAGAAAAATTTGTGCGAAAGTGCTTAGACAATTGAAAAAATTGATTGCTTTCAGTTAATACAGATTGATATAGGTGGTGAAACATATTCATATCAAGTAAGAACTAATACAATCATATAAATGTTTTCATTTTTGCAATTATCTATATCTCATCATGCCAAGGAGATGCGAAAAAAAGTATACAGCCAAAACATACACCATTTTATCCTCTATAAAGGCTAGGACCATCTACTCTTGAACATAATTCAACCATTCAACTCTAATACGAAGGTCACATTCTTGAGAAATCAACTCTTGCACCAATATAATTGGTTATCGTCTCAAGTCTGTACAAACAAAACCATCAAGTCCTAAAATCAATTTCACATTTTCTAGAAGAATAAATCATGCAATCCTTTAGTAACTAAGGAAAAGGATAAGCAATCGTCTAGTGAAAGATATAATATAAACTTATCCAAGTGAAGCCCTATCTCGTTGAAGCATATGATCCGTCATACCTAAGGATATATTCTTAATTTCTAAACAAGAAGCATCAATAAACTGACAGAGAACATTTATATCATCTTGGCTGAACCCATGTTCTTTAGTAGCTTTACTTCAACAGTTAGTTAGGACCATTTAAGTATATATATATATATATATATTACTCATAGGAGATTATTTTTTCCTCGGGATGATGTGAAGATATGTGGATGGTATTGGCATAGATGCAGAGGACACTAACAAACTAAAGCAAAATTGAGTAGTAGAATTATGATGTGAAGATATATGGATGGTATACGCGTGTTCACTAGGACCCTAAATTGCTTCATGAAATCCTTCAACCTTTCCCCCTAGTACTATTTAATGTTCTTGAACTCTTCATGAAACGTGTTGGCGTCGTCTTCTATAGTGAAGGCCTGGATCAGCCCCCGGGTAAAGCCGTTCTAGGTCCTGATTGACTGGGGGACCTTGTTCCGGAGCCACTTCAGGGTGTTCCCTTTCAGATAAGTTGGGAGAAGGTTCGTGATATGGCGCGAGTCACCGTCCATGATGTTGACAGCTTGTGCCAACTTTTTCAAGTATGTGATTTGGTCTTGTGATGTGTCGTACTCCTCATAGTTCCTAGCTCTTACTGCCCTGGGGACCTCGACGCCGGCCAGGTCTTGGGACAAGGCCCTACACCCGTTGATCAGTCGTGCGTCCCAGTCCTCATACTCTTGGTCGTACTCGTCTCGGGGTAGTAGCGCCGTTCTCGCCGCCTTTCCCGTCGTTCGCGCCTCTCCTCTGCTCATGTCGACGAGCCTCATCGGCTTTGTCATCGCGTTCCAGGTCGGGTCGTTGCCTTCATGGTTATCGCGAGCTCTTTCTTCCTCTACCCTTGGTCCTCCCTCTGGTCTGGGACCGGTGCATGTATCCTCTGCTCGGACTAGTGGATCCCGACGTTGGATGGTTGGAGCTTCTTTCCATATGGTCAGTGCGACGCTCGGTCTATGGGTTGTACTAGAGCCAACTATCATTGCTCTCAGAGCTCACACTTCTACTGGAGAGCGACTTATCGCCTCGACGGCCCTGTTATCTGGTTTTGGGGCCGTAGTGCGAGCGTTGTACTCCTCGGGCCACTTTTCCAGGTCCGCAGCGGTCTTAGCCGCTAGGTCCTGGGTAGTTTTTAGCTTCGCTTCCAGGGCTGCCTTTTCCCCCTCGAGGGCCTACGCAATCCATCTCCGAAGATCTTGTATAAGGGCATAGTAGTGACTTGATTCCCCTTGCAGGGCCAGAAGTATGGCCTCTAGAACCAGTGAAGCACTCGTAGGGGTTAGCCCCCCATGTTTCTTGTGGGTTGTACGGATCGACGCTTGCCATGACGTCCCCGAGCTTCCTTATGTGCTCATTGAGGTGGTGGAGGTCATTCTTCCCAAGTAGCCTGTGCCATAGCTAGGAGAAGGGGTGGTTACGTAATAACCTTTAGGTATGAGGCCGGGGTAACCTATGTAGATGCTATGGACGGGAGTGTCGGGGTATATCTACATAGGCTCGTAGATGTACGGGACCCTAGTGTACCCCTAGGCAGGCCCCGAGCAGAGAGCTTGCGGGAGGTCTGAAGGGAGCGGAGTATCGGGGTTGAAGTAGTTGGTCTCCGATGGTGCGTAGTGTGCCTCGATATAGAAACGGTATGCATGTCTATACTTCACTTTGATGTTCTTGTAGTAGATCTTGTGTGATATGGTCGGGGTATCCGGGGTGTACTCCTCGTTCGGTGCCCTGGTGGATGTGCGACCATGGTCCGGATCTGGAGCCCTCGAGCCTCCCTCCAGGAGGTCCTTGGTGGCTCCGTTCGCCAGGGTGGTAGATCCAATCTGCATGACGCGTGCTCCCCCGCCTGGCGCGCCAACTAACGAAGGATAATTTTCGCGATCCCTCTACAGTCTCACTTCCTAGGAATGATAGAGAGTTTATTTGTTCGGTGGATGGCTCGGGTCAGCAGGTTTGGATCTCAAGATGAAATTATGTGTGTAATAGGAGGAATACCTCATACTTTATTCAGAAGATGATCAAGATATTGTACAATGTGTCTACAAAATGATCACGGTGGGTTTATAATGATACCCGACGAGAGAGATGAATCTAGAGCTATGAGTAAGGCTAATGGCAAAGACTTGGGCGACTCTAGCGTGTCCTTCTGGGGTGAATGTCTTCGGGTACTTAAAGGTGTTGATGGTAGCCGAGTTCTTCTTAGTCATGTTAGGTCTTCATCTTGTCTTGCATGTAATCTCGATCTCCGATCTCCCTTGCACGTACATATGGTCTTCGGGATCTCTAGAGAGCTGTCTTGTAGCCCCACAAGTCAGGTCGGTTGAGGTTAGGTTGGTTGAGAGCTTCTAGATGCAGGCCTCCATGTCCTTGATCGTCAGAGGTCATCGTGGGCAGGAATCGTGGGTTTGGGCCTGAATCCACCCATCACCGACAAAAGTTAATACTTGTTTTGTGTTCTTGGTATTTTCTTCAGTTTAAGAAGTTCCAATCCTTAGTAGGTGCTTGTTGTACTTAGTTAATAGCTACGGGTACTAAGTATTGTTAATGTGCTAGTCTACTGGCTCTTGTTTGTTCTTGTAGAGTTAGTTCTAACCGGTATACTGCTTCACTGCTAATTATGTATTTTACTTACAATACTTTACTAGTAGTTGTTCAGTTCAATGTTACATGAGCTTTTGACACAATTTGTTACTATAAGTATGTTGTTTAATTAAGTGATTGAATTCTTTAGTGGTTACTTAGCTTAGTGTTATTGTTGTTCTTCTTCCTCTAGCTAGTGTCCATGGTTGTGCTAGTATTAGGGTGTAGGTTTGCCTGTGGTGTTCTTCACTTAGTGAAGATGCACAGTGTGCATCCCCAATTACTAGGTGCATTCTACTCCTATTTCTCTCTCTTTGGATTCCTATGGACTGTGCGCTTCTTATTTAGGGTTTATGGCTAACAACCTTTGTAGACGTACCAAGGCACCAAGCATAGACCTAAGAAATTTCAGGGGGAGCCTAGGCGGAAAACCCTAACCTACTGCCGCCCGCTACTCTGGTGGCGGCGTACACAACCTCACGCTGGCCGCCACCCTGGTGTCGGCGGACACCCCCGCCATGACCTCCTCCTCCCAACTCCTTCCCTCTCTAGCCCCACCTCCTCCTAGGCACGCAGATGGGCAGACTACTCCGATGATGAAGATGTCGAGCACTCTCCCCGCTCATACTGTGAGGTCCTCCGCAGCGGCACCCCTCGCTAGCGCGCTCCCCCTCCCAGGTGGTGTCGTCGTCTCCTACGCCTGCGCTAGCCCCGCCCCCCTGCCCGTTAGCCCCTCAGTGCTCTCCCTCCCAGCAGTGCCTCAGAGCGCTGAGCCACGCGATGAGAAAGGTCCCTAGTAGCATGCTAGTGGCACAAAGAGGAGGTGCAGCGGCGCTGCCGAGCTCCCCACCCTCCACATCCGTGAGGACCTCCCCCTGACCTCGCCGGTTGCTGCTTCAACTTCTTGTGGCGGTGCCATATCTCCAAAGATTGTACCTTCGAAACTGCCTGTCTGTGTTGCCGGAAGGATGGGCACCACACGTGTGACTGCTGTGAGCGGCGTCGAGAAAGGCCATGGCCCCTCTCGCGTGGCGGCACCGAGGTGGAGCAATAGCAGCGCGCTCCTGGCGTGCGTGGATGAGGTGAAGTAGAGCAGCATCAGCGTGGCCATGGCACGCGAGGACGAGGACCGGCGCCGCCGCCAGTGGATGAGCAGCATCGGCACACATATGATGGAGTGCAGGAGGAGTTCAGCCGGCGTGGGGACATCCGAGATAGGCTGGGTAGCCACATCCACCTAGTGCCCTCGCCAACAAGACCGACAGAGGCCCGCTCGTCGTCACCGGGCCTTGCTGGGGCTTACCGCGTCCCGGCACAACGCCATCTCGGCACGGGCATCAAACGAGATGGGAAAGGCACGCATGGGGACCATGAAGGGCGCGGTGGACATGGCAGTGCGCGTGACATGCACGATGATGAGTGAGATGTCCATGGAGCACGCAGTGGCCATGATGGATAGGGTGGACATGGCGGAGCGCATGGAGGCAAGTGGGATGGACATGTCGCTCGTGGTGGACGTGGAAGTGTGCACGGCACGTGTGGAGGGCAACGAGTTCCTGGCAGGCGTGATGAGCGCGGAGAGCGTGATGGATAGGGCAGGAGCGCCTCGGCACACCGGCATGGTGAAGATGGTGATCGGGAGCGGCGCCCTCTGTCCCGTGAGTTGCCCTCGACCTCCCGAAGTGAGATGGCCTACCCAGCGACGGAATCGATGATCATCCCGTGCTCTATGGAGATCACCACGGTGGAGGGTGCTCTACGTTGGGCACTTGTGACATTCATCTCCGGCCAGCGCTCTAGTGTCTCCCTCATCAAGGTAGCCACGACGGTGGTGGTGTAGGTTCCGAGAGCGGAGGACAATTTCATGGTCCACAGGTCATGGCCAGCGGACTTCCTAGTGGTGTGCAATAGCAGGTGGGTGCGCAACAACGTCGTGGCCGCCGGGGTGGTGGACAGACGGGGTTTCTCGCTGTGGAACTGCCAGCTGTACGCGGTTAGGAGGTTGTTGTGCTACCGTGCCCACATCGAGCTCACAGGGATTCCGACACATGCTTGGAACCGTTCTACGATGGTGGCACTGCTCGGTTCAGCTGCTTGGGTCGAGTGGCTCGGCGCCGCGACGGCAAGCCGTGAGGACCTAGGAACCTTCTAGGTGGTGGCCTGGCTTGATAGTATAAACTAGCTACCAAGGGAGAAAGCCCTACTTATCGAGGAGCCAGACAACCTAATGGAGGAAGACGAAGGGGTGGTCCTCCCGGTGACGCCCTTATCCCCCTGGAGAAGCACATGCTCCGCTACATGATCAAGGTCTGGCTGGTGTGTGTCGAGGACATGGCTGGGGGCAGTGGTCCTGACCCTCGCCCTGGCGGAGGAGGCGATGGTGGGGACCACGGCGACAGCGGGGACCACGGCGGTAGTGGCTCCGGCCGTGGAAGTGGTAGTGGCCATAGTGATGGGCTAGGCAGAGACGCTGGCGAGAGAGGCGGTGAGCGCGTGCGGGAGGAGGATGCCCAGCGGCGTCGAACTTCCGTTAGCGGGTGGAGCGGTAGCCGGGGCGTCGCCATCAACTCGCCCCTAGAGGTCACGCCATAGCCTGTTGTAGCATCCCAATTGTCTAACAATTGTAATGCTACTTGGTTTAGTAATATAATGGCTACTTCATATATATAATTGCTGCATCATAATTATATCATGCTCATGTCATCATGCCTCCTTGCATTTGAGCATCATATAAAACCCTTTTTGTTTTGGTTCTTCTCTCTTATGCATTGTTAATTGTTTTTGCCTCTTGATATTGTATTTGGTTCTTGATATATTGTTTAATGCCCAAGTTGAGTTGGGGGCATATCTTTTATTCAACTCCATCACCTTTCTCTGTCACCACCTTATAATTCCACCATCCAACTAAATATGAGCTTTGCACTTTATTGGGTTTTACCTCTAGCTCATATGGGTTGGGATGGATCCAATTCTTTTCCACATGCTCTCATCTTAGCATCATGGTGTTTTCACATTATTGATATATGAGAGCCACATAATACCTTTGCATGCCTTGTGGGTGGAACCCTTTTCCTAGCTTCCATATGGGTTATTATGGATCTATGCTCATGTGGGAATATTTTTGGGACTAGTAGGCATCTAGTGGAATATACACACTAGCAAGTCCCAATTATAATCAAATGTGATCATCTCCATCTACTCCACTTGGAACTTCCTTTTAAATTCTTTTGCTTAGGCCTTACTCCACAGTTTGGAATGCATAAGAATAATGCCATGTAAATAATCTTGTTTTCACAAAAATAAGCATGGTATTAATTATTTATGCATGGCCCATGCAAGTGCCACCACAATTAGGTCTTTTGTTTTTCTTTGAATCCTTGGGTGGTTCATCTCTAATCTATCTCTCCCTCCTTTTGGCTTGATCTTAATTTGATCTTGCTTAAACCCTAACCTCATCATCCCTCTCTTTTCTTGTCTTGATCTTGTTGGAGCTTGGCATGTTCTTGGCTTGATCTTGACAAAAGCCAACCCTAAACCATACACTCATCTCTCCTCTCTTTACCATCCTCTCTAAACCACACCCCATCTAAGCTAAACCCTAAACCTCCCTCCCTCTCTCTCGGCCTCTCTCTCTCTCTCACCTAGCTCGGCCCCACCTGGCCACCAAGCTGCCACCCAACCCTACCCCAACCCTAGTACAAACCCTAACCGAGGCTCCTCCAACCTAGCCCGAGCCTCCCCTCTCCTCCTTTCTCCTCTCTCCCTGCCCTGCATGCCCCACACCGAACCACCCCTTGGCCTCGCCCGTCCCCACCTGCAGCCACTCCCCCATGCCTACCTGCCCAGCCCGAGCCTGCCTAGCACGTGAAGAAGGAGAAAAAGTGGCCGACGCCACCTTTCCCCTCCCCCAGGCCATCTACCCCTCCCTCTCTCCGTTCATTTCTACTCCCACCGCTCGTCCACGCCCAGATCCATCCCAGACTCCCGGGGCGTGACCATCTACTCCCTCCCCATCTACCCCTATCACCTCCTAACCCGCCTTGCCACCGTCGGTGACCACCACCGAACCCTCGAACCAGCCGGTGGCGTGACGCACTGGGTGACGAGGAAGATCAAGGAGATCCCCAGGAGGCCGACGGTACCTGTCGCGGAGGAAGAGAAGGACCGGAGCCGAGGTTCACCGACGAGCCCGCCGCCAAACCCTAGCCGCCGGTCCGTCTGCGTCGTCGCCGTTTCCCTGCGCCTCGAGCGGATCCAACCACACCAACCAACTCACGGTGAGCCACGCAACCCCCTAGACACTCTCGCCACCGTCGTCGTGTCCTGGCCGCGACGTACGTTCCGCCGAGCACCCTCTGTGCACTGGCGAGCGCGTGCGTCTGCTCGCTCAACGCCTCGCGGAACCTCTTACGTCGCGTAGCGATTCCCTAGCACTAACCCCGCTAGCCAGAGCGGTGGCTACGCTTTGTCTTGGCGCTTGCCGCGTCACGAGATCGAGTCCGTGCCGCGCCGCTTTTCCGTGCCAGCTGTGCAGGTCGCTGGAACTTGACGAGAAGAAGCACGATCTGGCGCCCTTTTGCGCATAACCTGCGCCTTTTGATGCTCAACCATGGCAGTCATCGAGCCCCTTTTACAAAGAGCCCCCGCAGTTTTGAGCAATTAACCCGCTCTCCGGGCTCCCCCGTGCACGCCCCGGCGCGCCTGCAGTGGCCACGAGATGCCAGGTAGCCCACTGTCGGCCTCTAAATTCAGCCATGGTGAGAAAAGTTTCTCCATGTATTTTCTGAGTCAACCAGGGACCCCACCTGTCATTATGCGTATGCATTCTGCACAGGTAACAAAAGTATTTGCTGTAATCTGTTTTAATTCAAACTTTTTCAAAATTAATTTAAATTTAAATTTCAAATCTGTTTTTAAATAACTTTTAAATTATATTTCCAAATAATACAAATAATATATGTTTTCAAATCAGAAAAATGTGAGGAATTCAAATATGCCATTCAAAATATATTTTGGACACCTTAATTTCCAAGTTAATTAAAATTACAATAAAATGCCATTTTTCCTTAATTAATTAATAACTTTTGATTTATAACTCCAAATTTAACAAATAATATGTCTAAAATGATTAGCTCGACTAGACCTTTCTGTTTATGCATTCCTTTATCTGTTTTGCAGCATGCATCATATAAATATAATGTGTACAGCAACTAATATGAGGATAAAATGAGGCTAAAACTCAATAAAATGGTTTATTCTTGTATTCCACACCTCACCCATGCCATGCTACTTTATTGCCATGCAAATTGTGCATCATTCATCATGGCATGATTGTTTTGCTTGTCGCACTTAATTCATATGCTTGCGCACTTTATTTATGTTGGCCCTTGTTTGTTTGGTTCTTCTTCGAATAGACGCTGAGCAAGGGATATATCAAGAGACCCAGGAGCACTACCCAGATCCTTCTCTCGTTTCAACTGAGCTGCCAGGCAAGCACTACCACATGCTTACATACATATAGCACCTAATTGCCTCTATCTTATTCTTGCATCATTGAGTCGCGATTGCATTAAATTGAATCCCAAGTATTGCATAGCCTTTACTTTTAAACCCCACCGAAGCTTGTTCCTCCATCCCATGAGCCATTACTACAGGAGTTGTTTGAGCCATGCGAGTCGTAGAACAGCATGTGTAGGGTATGTGAGTGTCTGATGGATAACGAGGTACCTAAACAACTTAACCTGAGTAGTAATGGGATAACTAATGAAAGTGGCATCGGTGAGCCATATTTGCTATTTGGTTTTTCAGGCTCACTTGTGTCCCGTAGGACCCCGAGTACTTGATTCCTGTTCCTTGAATATTCGCGCTATCCACATCCAGGAGGCTTATGAACCCCCGAGCGAGCTTGATTCATTCTTATTTCTTGGGGACACAATCTAGTTTGAGGTTTTATTTTCTATCCTTTAATTATTCAATTCTTTTTTGCTTTATTTTAAATTGTGCGATGTCTTTACTGTCTTTATTTAGGGCCGTGGCCGTTTTGCTATGTCGACAAGCCTACAGTCACACTTTGGTTCCCATCGTTACTGCCGCCACACAAACCTTGAGTCCATCTTGTAGCCGGCCATCTTCGTTGCGGGTAGCTTAATGGGGTGGCCCCCTGAAATATTTCTGAATCCTGTGATCGCTTTGTCGTGACTGCCTCGTTGGGTTTTGATTTGGATTTTCCGAGGTTGATCGAGTGTGTGTTGCTATTTGTGCACCCCTGCGGTAAAACTTCTCAAAGCCGTGTCCATGTTATGGACGACTTGGAGCACAGTTTCTCGATCATAGACAAGCATAACTAAAGTACCGCTTTTAATCTGACTAAGGACCTGACTAGTAAATAGTGCCACACTCATGGAATGGATAATAAAACTGCCAACGGATGGGGGTTTGTTCGTCCGCTTCCTCGTCGGTAAGCGAGGAGGAGGATGAATCTGTTAATATTACTGTTATAACTGTTATTATTAATTCACGAACATCCGTCTATCTTTGGTTAGGCGGATGGTTAGCGAGTATCTATAGAATTGCTAGGGTTTATCTTTTGCTGCAATTGCGTCACCCCAGGTTGTGTCCCCTTTAGAGGCATAAAGACTTGCGAGTACCCTAGGGTCTCACACGATAAATTGTTTGATTCGGATGAGCAGTAAACTTCAAGATGGATCTTTGGGTGGAGGAGACGGACGATGTCGGCAACGATCATTCGGTGTAGAGATTCCGGGAACGGGGATCCGTGAGATCTGTGGGCGGGATGTGTTTATTTATGGGGCATCTTATGCCGTTTTGCTTCTTATCCGTACTCGGATTTTGCCTTCCGCTTCCGCCTGATACTCTGATGTTTGATGTATGAGGAGATATCCTAAACTATTATATCTATCTAGGATATTTGGATCTTGCCGCATGGCGTTGCAATATTTCCTTTCTTTTTAGATGGAATGACTCTGAGAACCATTGTATGGTGGCTTGCATACATACTCATTTGTGTATGTAGTTGATCCCTTCGCTTTCGATTCGCCGCCCGTTCTTGTCCCGATGTTTGGAAATGGTTGGGACGAGAAAAGGTCTACCTGTGAGTGACATTTGGGCCCCACCATACTATTTCAACCATTTACGCTCATCCGGGCTTGTAACTAGGGCGTAATTCACCAGGTAGTTACAATTGGTATCAGAGCCATCCCGCCCTTCAGGGTCTCAGCCAAATGGTCGTTGTCAGTCTAGCAAATATTTTGGTAGCTATGTATACTAGGGAAAAACAAAACGCGAGAGTAGGACTGCTTCCACTTTTCTTCTTACCCAACCACCCACCCTTTTCTGGTAAGGAAGTGTAACATTTTCAATCCTCTTCTTAAAATTAAAACTAGGATTCACGTGTTCTGGGTTTCCGTAGTACCATAGGTTGTGTGTTTGTGTGTGTGTGTAATTCCTTGTCTATCTGTTGCATCCAATTTGTTATCACAATCTGCCTTTGGTTATCTACTGTTGGTACATTCCATACTGACAGGCTTTTGAAAACCGTGCGACCTATCTGACTCCTTGTTAACCGGTGCCATCTTTTTTTTAAGGGTGTCCTTCTTCTAGCAACTCCACATTCTGTGAAACCATCAGTAGCTAATCTCTACCTGATAAGTGATTTTGCACATCTATTGGTATTTTAATGCCGAAAAATGCGGAAAAGTTTTCTTTGATACATCTGTGTTTCCACACTCCTTTCCAGTCGTGTGTGAAACATTATCTATCTCCCTGTTATCAGCATGTCCATGCCAACTCATTCTTTTGTCACCGGCGCTTAATCCTGGAGTTTCTTTTCATCTCCAATTCTTTTGGGCTAATTACATAACATGTGTCGATCCGATGCTGGTGATTGTAATTTGGTTCTCGGCATAGCCATATGACACTTATCATGAGTGGAATATGGAAAATGCAATCACGCTATCCTCCAAATGGTGACGGTTATATCCTGTGATTTTGAGTACACCGTGATCATATCTATGCTTATTCAAGCATCTTTGGCAATCCGGAGTTTCTCAAAGCACTACGGTGGTCTATCATCTATTTATCATGCTACACATCTTTTTCAACCCCATATCTGCAAAGTCTCTTTGAGACGAGGGAATTGCATCTTTTCGTCTCTGATATCTTTGCTTAAGGTATGATCTATCATCTTGTCTTTATCCAGGATCTCTTTATCTTTGTAATCGGTGATCCAATCGACAATGTGAACCAGGTGACATATCTTTCTCTTCCGAAGGACCAGATAATCTATTCTTCCAGTGCATCTTCTTCAACACGAACCCGTGCTCTTAATATTGATCTTTCAAAGAGCGTTGAGCTCAGAAAGAGTTTCGAGCACTTGTTCGTTTCTCTCGCCTCTTGAACTTGGTATTCTGGGAATATCCTGTTAATCCATGGTGGAATATGTTGATAATATGCTTGCCTATTCCATATCAATGGAAGGACATGGAAGATCATCTGTGTCCCTTTCTCTCAAGCTTTGTTAACACTGCCTGTGTGCAAAGTCTCAAAGTGAGAATTCTGACTTTTTGAAGTCACCTATCTCGACCACGTCCTTCTGCTAAATACATCACTTCAATTCTGGAATCAACAAGCCCATTGTTAATTCCATCCTCCACCTTCAATCAAACCCGGAGTCTTCCCTTGTTGGTGAGTTATCATCGTCGTTCCGCTAAAGATTTTTCCTAAAGACTGCTAAATCTCTCCCAATCATTTCAAGAAGAACATGGAGTTTTTTCACCTCAGTCTCGTCAAGTGATCTTTTGACACCCTCTCGTTCTATCATCTATGCTCAATCCACCGGAGGCCATGAAGACCTTCCAGATTTTGTATTCCTTCCGTTCAAGTTGGTGCTATCTTTTCTGTAGCGGTTGAATCTTGCAGTTCTTCTCCGTAATCTTCCTTCATATCTATCTGGTGGCTTGGTACTTCAGGTATGACGACAACATCATCACCATTATCTATCTGTGAATCCGGCGAATCGGTTGCATCTATCCTTGTTTTCTAACGGAGTTCCATGAGTCATCCTTGTCAAGATCTTCAGTCTGTTTTGGTAGTTGGGTTGCTTAGTTTTCCTATTCATGTGCGGAGTAATGCTTTGAGTGCGGGATGGAGTAGCTACCATACCACTACTCTTATCATTCGCTCTCGTACATTGAATTGTTGAATTAATGTGATCTCACTCATTCCGCGGAAGTTAGAAGTGGCCTTTATCCCTCGATACTTTTCTTCCGTCTTTGTTTTTCCGGAGTGCTCTCTCGAAGAAAGTAATCAATAATCTCTTGTTGGTGATCTATCTATTCTAGATGGAGGAAAATCTTCAATTATCTGGTGGAAACAAACGCAAACTCTTTTCTGTCCTCGTCATTCTACCTGTGCTCGACATCCCCAAACAAGATGAAAGGAAGCTATCTCTCTTTTTGTTTCATCAATTCTTTTTCCGTGGTAAAGCCAATTATGGTTGATGCCATCAGCCGCAAATCTATTGCGTTAGCCTCAAGGCTAAGGAAAGCAATAAGTATCTCTACAATAAACTCCAGATCATCCATACTCTTTGCTTCTCGGGATTCCACCATGATCTGGCTTCACATCCGTCTCTAGAAGTTATATCCGCGCACCTCAATTGCGTGATCCTTTGGTTCTTACCGGCGCAAGAAGAATCTAATCCGACGATGTCTAACTAAATCTTTCTGTTGACATCAAGGGACTCTATTGTTTGAAGGCAATATTGTTTCCGAACTTCATTTCTCAAATCCGAGAGAAGATACGATGCTATTGTCATAGCAGTTCAAACCTCTCCAACCTAGCTCTTTTTCTTCCGGTGAGACAAGTTTTCATCCTCTCTAGTATCGATAAATCTTTAATCTTAATGATGTGTCTTTCTTTATTCATGATACATCATCTTGTTCCTTCTTTCACAAGTGGTTCTATTCTTTTATCATGTTTCTTGGGAGAAACTGGAGCTATGTCCATCCTATCCTTCTTGTCTCATGACAATCCTTCAACTCTTTTAACCCGTTGTTTCTCAAGCAAAACGCAAGACTCGCAACAAGTCTAGCAAGTTTTGCAAGGTGTAGTGGTCGCACCATTCTGTTGTTCATCAACTTGGGAACGTGAGGGTCACCTTCGTTCGAACAACCGCCTCTCCTTGTGTTGTTTTCTTTTTCCTAGGAATCTCGGGGCGCGATTCTTGTTTAGTGGGGGAGAGTTGTAGCATCCCCATTGTCTAACAATTGTAATGCTACTTGGTTTAGTAATATAATGGCTACTTCATATATATAATTGCTGCATCATAATTATATCATGCTCATGTCATCATGCCTCCTTGCATTTGAGCATCATATAAAACCCTTTTTGTTTTGGTTCTTCTCTCTTATGCATTGTTAATTGTTTTTGCCTCTTGATATTGTATTTGGTTCTTGATATATTGTTTAATGCCCAAGTTGAGTTGGGGGCATATCTTTTATTCAACTCCATCACCTTTCTCTGTCACCACCTTATAATTCCACCATCCAACTAAATATGAGCTTTGCACTTTATTGGGTTTTACCTCTAGCTCATATGGGTTGGGATGGATCCAATTCTTTTCCACATGCTCTCATCTTAGCATCATGGTGTTTTCACATTATTGATATATGAGAGCCACATGGCCACCTTTGCATGCCTTGTGGGTGGAACCCTTTTCCTAGCTTCCATATGGGTTATTATGGATCTATGCTCATGTGGGAATATTTTTGGGACTAGTAGGCATCTAGTGGAATATACACACTAGCAAGTCCCAATTATAATCAAATGTGATCATCTCCATCTACTCCACTTGGAACTTCCTTTTAAATTCTTTTGCTTAGGCCTTACTCCACAGTTTGGAATGCATAAGAATAATGCCATGTAAATAATCTTGTTTTCACAAAAATAAGCATGGTATTAATTATTTATGCATGGCCCATGCAAGTGCCACCACAATTAGGTCTTTTGTTTTTCTTTGAATCCTTGGGTGGTTCATCTCTCATCTATCTCTCCCTCCTTTTGGCTTGATCTTAATTTGATCTTGCTTAAACCCTAACCTCATCATCCCTCTCTTTTCTTGTCTTGATCTTGTTGGAGCTTGGCATGTTCTTGGCTTGATCTTGACAAAAGCCAACCCTAAACCATACACTCATCTCTCCTCTCTTTACCATCCTCTCTAAACCACACCCCATCTAAGCTAAACCCTAAACCTCCCTCCCTCTCTCTCGGCCTCTCTCTCTCTCTCACCTAGCTTGGCCCCACCTGGACACCAAGCTGCCACCCAACCCTACCCCAACCCTAGTACAAACCCTAACCGAGGCTCCTCCAACCTAGCCCGAGCCTCCCCTCTCCTCCTTTCTCCTCTCTCCCTGCCCTACATGCCCCACACCGAACCACCCCTTGGCCTCGCCCGTCCCCACCTGCAGCCACTCCCCCATGCCTACCTGCCCAGCCCGAGCCTGCCTAGCACGTGAAGAAGGAGAAAAAGTGGCCGACGCCACCTTTCCCCTCCCCCAGGCCATCTACCCCTCCCTCTCTCCGTTCATTTCTACTCCCACCTCTCTGCCTCGCCCAGATCCATCCCCAGCACTCCCCAGGGACGTGACCATCTACTCCTCCCTCCCCATCTACCCCTATCACCTCCTAACCCATCGCCGGCCACCGTCGGTGACCACCACCGAACCCTCGAACCAGCCGGTGGCGTGACGCACTGGGTGACGAGGAAGATCGAGGAGATCCCCAGGAGGCCGACGGTACCTGTCGCGGAGGAAGAGAAGGAACGGAGCCGAGGTTCACCGACGAGCCCGCCGCCAAACCCTAGCCGCCGGTCGGTCTGCGTCGTCGCCGTTTCCCCGCGCCTCGAGCGGATCCAACCACACCAACCAACTCACGGTGAGCCACGCAACCCCCTAGACACTCTCGCCACCGTCGTCGTGTCCTGGCCGCGACGTACGTTCCGCCGAGCACCCTCTGTGCACCGGCGAGCGCGTGCGTCTGCTCGCTCAACGCCTCGCGGAACCTCTTCTGGTCGCGTAGCAGTTCCCTAGCACCAACCCCCGCTAGCCGCAGCGGTAGCTGCCGCCTGTGCGCGCTTGCCGCGTCGCGAGATCGAGTCCGTGCCGCGCCTGCTTTTCCGCGCCGCGCGCTGCGTCGTCAGTTCGTCAGACTTCGACGAGAAGAAGCACAGTACGGGCGCCCTTTTGCGCATACCCCCCTGCGCCTTTTTGATGCTCAACCCGCGGTCCGCCTGAGCCCACCAGTCAGTCACCTGCCCCTTTTACAAAGAGCCCCCCGCAGTTTTGAGCAATTAATCCGCGCTCCCGGGCTCCCCCACGTGTACGCCTTGCGTGGCGCCAGCGTGTGGCTCGAGATCAAGTGGCCCCCGCTCGGCCTCTAGGTCTAGCTAGCGGTGAGAAAAGTTTCTCAGCATTTGTCTTTGAGTCACCAGGGACCCCCACCATTATGTGGTATGCATGTCTGCAGGTAACAAAAGTATTTGCTGTAATCTGTTTTAATTCAAACTTTTTCAAAATTAATTTAAATTTAAATTTCAAATCTGTTTTTAAATAACTTTTAAATTATATTTCCAAATAATACAAATAATATATGTTTTCAAATCAGAAAAATGTGAGGAATTCAAATATGCCATTCAAAATATATTTTGGACACCTTAATTTCCAAGTTAATTAAAATTACAATAAAATGCCGTTTTTCCTTAATTAATTAATAACTTTTGATTTATAACTCCAAATTTAACAAATAATATGTCTAAAATGATTAGCTCGACTAGACCTTTCTGTTTATGCATTCCTTTATCTGTTTTGCAGCATGCATCATATAAATATAATGTGTACAGCAACTAATATGAGGATAAAATGAGGCTAAAACTCAATAAAATGGTTTATTCTTGTATTCCACACCTCACCCATGCCATGCTACTTTATTGCCATGCAAATTGTGCATCATTCATCATGGCATGATTGTTTTGCTTGTCGCACTTAATTCATATGCTTGCGCACTTTATTTATGTTGGCCCTTGTTTGTTTGGTTCTTTTTCGAATAGACGCTGAGCAAGGGATATATCAAGAGACCCAGAAGCACTACCCAGATCCTTCTCTCGTTTCAACTGAGCTGCCAGGCAAGCACTACCACATGCTTGCATACATATAGCACCTAATTGCCTCTATCTTATTCTTGCATCATTGAGTCGCGATTGCATTAAATTGAATCCCAAGTATTGCATAGCCTTTACTTTTAAACCCCACCGAAGCTTGTTCCTCCATCCCATGAGCCATTACTACAGGAGTTGTTTGAGCCATGCGAGTTGTAGAAACATGTGTAGGGTATGTGAGTGTCGATGGATAACGAGGTACCTAAACAACTTAACCTGAGTAGTAATGGGATAACTAATGAAAGTGGCATCGGTGAGCCATATTTGCTATTTGGTTTTCAGGCTCACTTGTGTCCGTGGGACCCAGTACTTGATTCCTGTTCCTTGAATATTCGCTATCCACATCCGGGAGGCTTATGAACCCCCACGAGCGAGCTTGATTCATTCTTATTTCTTGGGGCCTGAAACTAGTTTGAGGTTTTATTTACTATCTGTACTTATGCCATGCTTTTCTTGCTTTATTTAAAATTGTGCGATGTCTTGCACCTGTCTTGTTAGGGTGACCCGTTTTATGTCGACAAGCCCAGTCACACTTTCGGGTTCCCGATCGTTTCTGACGGCCACACAAACCTTGAGTCCGTCTCGTAGCGGCCAGCCGTTCTGGGTAGCAATGGGGTGGCCCCAAATATTTCTGAATCCTGTGATCGCTTTGTCGTGGGCCTCGTTGGGTTTTGATTTGGATTTTCGAGGTTGATCGAGTGTGTGTTGCTATTTGTGCACCCTGCAGTAAAACTTTCAAAGCCGTGTCGCGGTTATGGGCGACTTAGACACAGTTTCTCGATCATAGACAAGCATAACTAAAGTACCGCTTTTAATTTGACTAAGGACCGACTAGTAAATAGTGCCACACTCATGGAATGGATAATAAAACTGCCAACGGATGGGGGTTGTTCGCTTCCTCGTCGGTGGCGAGGAGGAGGATGAATCTGTTAATATTATCATTATAGCTGTTGTTATTAATTCACGGACATCCGTCTATCTTTGGTTAGGCGGATGGTTAGCGTATCTATAAATTGCTAGGGTTTATCTTTTGCTGCAATTCGTCACCCAGGTTGTGTCCTTTAGAGGCATAAAGACTTGCTGAGTACCCCTAGGGTCTCACACGATAAATTGTTTGATTCGGATGAGCAGGTAAACTTCATAAGATGGATCTTTGGGTGGAGGAGGCAGACGATGTGACAGCGATCATTGATGTAGAGATTCGGAGCGAGGATCCGTGAGATCTGTGGGCGGGATGTGTTTATTTATGGGGCATCTTATGCCGTTTTGCTTCTTATCCGTACTCGGATTTTGCCTTCCGCTTCCGCCTGATACTCTGATGTTTGATGTATGAGGAGATATCCTAAACTATTATATCTATCTAGGATATTTGGATCTTGCCGCATGGCGTTGCAATATTTCCTTTCTTTTTAGATGGAATGACTCTGAGAACCATTGTATGGTGGCTTGCATACATACTCATTTGTGTATGTAGTTGATCCCTTCGCCTGCCGATTACGCCGCCCGTTCTTGTCCCGATGTTTGGAAATGGTTGGGACGGCCGAAAGGTCTACCTGTGAGTGGCATTTGGGCCCCACCGTACTATTTCAACCATTTCTGCTCATCCAGGCTTGTAACTAGGAGCGTAATTCACCGAGGTAGTTACACCTGTGGTGGAGGAAGAAGATGTGGAGGTAGACGATGATGACGTGGATGTGGGGGCCCACGTAGTGGAGCGTCTGTCGGAGAAAAGCGAGGCAGAACTGTCTCTAGAGGACATCACCCCGGTGCCTTTTGACCAGGTGGACCGCACCCTTCTGGACCAGGATGTGTCCATCGGTCGCCATCGCGTTGAGGATCCCACCACGCAGCAACCCCAGGCCCACACGATGATTCCCTTGTATGGGTCGTTTGTGGACCAGGCGCCGTCTATCGGTGGACACCACGTGGAGGGGCCCACATTGCAACTAGACCAGCCCCGTACAACATCATTGATCGACAATGGGACCAACAACTGCTGCGAGGCCTACCTAGGGTTTCTCCTAGACGCGACGAACTTCTTGAAGTTCTTGTACTTCAAGGTCTAGGTGGTGGGGAAGGGCGGCCCTCTGATGGAGACAAGATGTTGCGCCATCTACCCGAGGTCATCGTCGCCGATGCCACGGTTGGAGATGCCCGACACTGTCAAGTTGTGGCAGTGCTCATACTTCTATGTGTGCAACACCACCAAGATAGACTAGATCAAGGCGCTGGTGTTCACCAACGCCCCCTCCACCCGGAAGGCCTGGACCGTCCAGAACTTGGGCGCCCAAGCGGACATGGAGCCAATGGCCGCCTGCGTGATGGTGTTGGTGGAGAAGGAGCGGCTCACCTCCCAAGACATCCTGCTGTTCTGGATGACGAATCGCGTGCTTCCGCTACAACAACGATCGCACAAGATCTGCCATCTGTCCAGCTCACTGGATCCCACCCGGGTGTTCCGGCTGGAGGTGCCATTCGTGGACCTTCAGGAGTGGCTTGCCACTATATCAAAGGAGACACTAACGGCGGACTGGGTCTTCTCCTGCTGGCCATTCCACCGTGCGCGGCTGCCCCCGAAGGTTAGGCCTTCTTCTTCTTCTCCGGGTGAACTTTTTCTCGAGGGATTTTCTCCTTGTTTCTTATGTTCCTTGTTGAGTAGCTCTTTACGACACAGCTAGCGGAAGATGATATGGGAGAGGATGAGCTTCCCGCCTTCACCGCCGACCTCAGGGTGTCGAAGTTCCTGCAGACGGAGCCAGAGCGGTTTCCCACCCGGGCCGACCAGGGCTATGAGTTTCCACCCGGTGAGCAGCTTTTCTTGCTCGTATTTTCTTTGTTCTTCTTTGGCCACGTGCTTGACGTTGTGCTCACATCCTTGTACAGCCGCCCACGGCGAGGACATGGACCTGGCTGAGGCCACTGCATCGAGGGCTCGAGGGAAGTAGGCTGCTTTGACCAGCGCCGCTCAGACTGGGGGCTTAGCGAAGAGGAGACGTCATCCAAGGGTTGCAGCCGTCACGCTAAGCATTGCCAGGTAAGTACCCTTGTTCTCCTTTCTCTGCGTGTTTGTTGGTATGCGCCTTACTCACTGTGCTCTTCTCACCCTTGTCTTAGTGAGGAGATGTCCTTAACCGGCTTCGTGACCATCGCCACCACGTCCAACCCTCCCTCGGCTAGAGCGGAGGGGTTCGTTGTGCTAGCTGCTACCTCTACTGCGAAGCTAGATGAGGTTGTAGCCTTTGCTGCCAAGCCGGCCGAGGCCGTGGCAGACGCGATGGAGACGATGGTGTCGGCTGGATCCTTGGTCCTGCACCGATCTTTTGCCACCTGTAGGCTCACCGATGTGCTTGCGAGCTCAAATCTAGACCAGACGGGCTCTGTCGCCTACCGGGTAGAGGAGCCCGTGGAGGCCACCGCGCAACCGGCGGTTGACGATGGTGGGGCGGAGGCAGCCTCCGTATCGGGCACTGTGGCTCCTGAGGTGTCGCGCGCGGCCTCCAACGACGATGAGATCTAGATTACCGGTAGTCAGGCGGCTCCGGTTGCGCCGCCGCCGGACTCCGTCTTGGCTCAGCTTTCCGAGTCGGTGCCCGTTGCCCTTGGCCAGGCCCGCCACCTGGTGGAGGTGATGAAGCAGGGGCTTGGTGATGCCAAGGCGCTGGGGGCATCCCTGGAGGTAAGTCGCTTCTCCACTATTCTTGTTGCCGCACTTTCCTGTTGTTTTCTTACTCATTCTGCCCTCTTTGCAAAAAGCTTTCGCTGAAGCCGCCAAGACCTCGCAGGATCTAGGGCATAAGATTGCTTGCTTTGCTCTATCTTCCCGGCTGCACGAGTTTTCGCGTTTCTTGTTGACCATTGGGTATCCCCCTGCAGCTCTGTTAGCGGACAAGGACCGGGAGGTGGAGAGGCTGAAGGCAGAGGTCGCCCGGCTAGAGGAGTCTAACCAGGTGCGCCAAGCCCAGATCGGCTAGTTGCTGCAGCATCAGCAGTAGATGGAGGTCAAGTCCAGCCAGGCGAAGAAGACCGCCGACATCCGGGCTGAGGCATTGAAAAACCTCGAGAAGATCCAGGCCCGCCAGGCGGAGGATCTGAAGACCGCCTAGGCCCGGGAGAAGGCGGCTCTAGGGGAGCTGTGCCAAATAGCCGAGATGGTCGTCAGTAATTGATTCACTTGGTGAGCTTGTTTCTCATCCTGTTGTAGCCAGAGCGTAATAGTTCCTTTTTGCGGGGTGCAGCTCGGTATCCTGACACGACCGACCAAGCCTTGGCGCGTGTCCCCGAGGCGGACTCCGGACCCGACCAACATCTGGTGGAGTTGGTGATGGTCGTCAGCAAGGAGGCCAACAGGCTGCGTGGTGCTACCCTCGAGGTCTTTAACTACGTCTGGCCCGACACCAACCGCCCGACCACGATGGACGCCTTGGCCAGGATGGTCTCTGATGCCCCGGAGCTCATGTATGTGGCATGAGACTAGGCTGCTCGTGGTGGTGCTGAGATGGTCTTGGCGCTTCTGAAGTCTTGGTACCCTGACGTGGACCTGTGGAGTCTCTCCAAAGGGTTTTGTCAGGGGACCAGCTACGACCAGCTTCGGGCTGAAGTTCCTGATATCCGCTCCTGCGGTGTCAAGATTGGAAGCTTTGTCCAGCTAGACCGGGAATTTGGTGATCTGGCCGGCTCGGAGGGGTACCATTACAACCCTCTGGCTGCTTCAGCCCACGATGACGCCTCATGAGTCCGCCTCCGATACGCTCCGATAACGCCTCTAGCCCTTCCAATGACCCTCAATCCTGATCCCCAGAATGCTGGGAGTATTTTTATCTATTTGAAAACTTGTTTGTTTGCCTTCTTGAACAATTTGTCCTACTGCAGTGAATTATGTTTGGAGCTTTCTCTCCCTTTTGTGATGTTGTCTTGTGCTCTTTTTGCGTGTACTTTGCCTTGCGTTGCACTTGTTGTATGCTTTCTTCTGTGTGGGGGCACGTGAGCGCACCCACAGGGTGTAGTCTCTGAGGTTTAGGCCGGCTGGAGAATCTAGTCGGGTCGAAGCTCCTTTGTGTTGTTGCTTGTTGCAGGTTTCCTGTGTGGGGGCACGCGAGCACACCCACAGGGTGTAGTCCCTGAGGTTCAGGCCGGCTGGAGAATCCAGCCGAGTCGAAGTTCCTTTGTGTTTCTTCGCCGTCTGGCGGCTGGCGTCTGGCTCTGACGCTTTGGTTCATGCAAAGATGAAAGATACAAAAAATGGTTTGCACGTTAGACATGTGTAGGATAAACATAGTCTTTAGTTGCTCGTTTGGTTGAAAATTTTGTTGTTTCGCGCGAAACTGATAGCCTAGTCCATTTGTTAGCGAGCATTGCATGTTGAAGTTATGCCCTTGTCAGCGCTTAGACGGAAGCAAGGGTTTGCTTAGTTAGCGTACCGCGCAATACTTCGGATTTTGGCTACCGGTTTTGAATGAGCAAGCGCAACCAAAACATCCAGATGTCTTGTTTTCCTTAGGACTTTCCTGTACGGGTCTGCGAGTTTGCTGCTCTTGCCCTGTCTGTCAGCCGGCGTGTGGTCTGCAGGCGGAATGAAGAGGGGTCTCTTGGAGCCGCGTACAATACTTTGTCTTTTCAGAATTTGCGGCCGTCTAGGCCATCTGGCGAGTCCCCGAGAGAGACTGCCGGGTTCGGGGTTAAAACCAATGAAGCCGAAAAACTTCAAGTGATGCAGCAGAAAATGCCAAATTATTATGGAGTCCCTGAGACTATGTCAAGGCTCCTCAACTTGTTCATTACATAAAGGTAAGATACATTTGCCCTTTACTTAGGTGTAGAATGGGTGAAGCAGGTTTGCATTCCACGGGCGTTCAGTTTCTTCGCCGGAGCGGTCCATCTTGTTCTTCGCCGGCTGGCGAGCGTCGATCGGGTAATATGAGTTGTTATGCAGCGCCTGACTGATGATGAATGGCACTTCCCAAGGTGGAGCTAGCTTGTGTATCCCCTTGGTGTCTTGTACTAGCCGCAAGATGAGGTCGCCCTCGTAGAACGAGACATTATGGATCCGACTAGGGTGGTAGCAACACAGGTTCTGCTGGTAGATGGTAGATCTAGATAGGGCCAACTCACGTGCCTCTTCAAGGAGATCGACGCTGTCTTCTCGTGCTTCTTTGGCTTGCTGCTCAGTATACAGCAGTTTGCATGGTGCGTCGAACTCGATGTTGGTTGGCAGGACTGTCTCTGCTCCATAGACGAGGAAGAATGGCGTGTAGCCGTTGGAGTGGTTGGGCGTTGTGCGTAGGCTCCATAGCACAGCCGGCAGTTCCTCTATCCAGCATCCGGGAGTCCTCATCAGCGGCTCGTTTAGTCCTGGCTTGATTCTGGCTAGGACCAGACCATTTTCTCGCTTGCACTGCCCATTGGATTGGGGGTGCACGACGGAGGCCAGGTCCATGCGGATGCCCTTGTCGCTGCAGAAGAACGCGAATGACCCCTTGGTGAAGTTCGTGATGTTATCAGTGATGATGCTGTTGGGGTATCCAAAACGCGTGATGATGTTGGTGAAGAACTTGACCACTGTAGGTCCATGTAGTTTCCTGATTGGCTTTGCCTCGATCCACTTGGTGAACTTGTCCACGGCCATCAGCAAGTGTGTCATGCCGGATCGCGCTGTTTTGAATGGTACTACCATGTCCAAGCCCTAGACGGCAAATGGACAAGTAATAGGGATCGTCTTGAGTGCTGATGACGGAGTGTGTTTCTGCTGGGCGAACCGCTGACATCCATCGCATGCCTTCACCAGCTGCTCGGTGTCCTCTAGTGCCGTGGGCTAGTAAAACCCGTGGCAGAACGCCTTTGCCACTATTGCTTTTGATGATGCATGGTGACCGCATTCGCCTTGGTGAATGTCCATCAGCAGCCAGATTCCTTCCTCTTGGCTCACACAACACTGGTATATTCCTCCCACGCTGCGTTTGTAGAGATCATTGTTGATGATTGTGTATGCTCTTGCCCTTCGCTTCACTTGTCTTGCCTCAACCTCTCCATCTGGCAGCTCCCCTTTGGCTAGAAAGTCCGTGAATGGCTTGCTCCATGGAGGTGTTTCCTGGATGGCGCAAACGGTTTGCATGATCAGCTTGACCTCCTCGCTCCTGGCCGGCTCAGGCTCGTCGGGTGGTCTGCCGAGTTGGAGGCCAGAGCCGGCAGCCCCCGGGCTGCTGGAGCCGGCTGGGGGTGTCACGACCTTTGGCCTAGCAGTCCTTGGGATGGAGGCGGCATTCCCTGCGTGCATTGTGGCAGTACTTGGGTGCGTCGTGGCAGTCCCCGGGTGCGGCGCGGCAGTCCCCGAGTGCGACGCGGCAGTCCCCAGGTGTGATGCGGCACTAGGTTGCTTGGAGCCTGCCGTGCCTAGGTCCGCATCCATCATGATGGAGTCGGATTCTAGAGACGACATGATGGAGGGCTTGCGCAAGTTTTCGAGGGCGACTCCAGCTGGAATTGCTTCTCTTGTTGACCCGACACGGGCGAGTGCGTCCGCGGCTTCATTGTTCGCTCGAGGCATGTGATGGAACTCACATCCTTCAAAACAGGCACATAGCTGTCGTACGAAGAAGCGGTATAGCACCATATTTGCGTCCTTGGCCTCCCAATCTCCTAATACTTGCTGCACCACCACGTCTAAGTCGCTGATGAGTCCAAAATTGAAGCATTTTTACCTCTTGTTTTTGCATAAATAGAGTAGGGATTTTTGTATTTCACTACACCTACGCGCGCTATTCCGTTCTTGTTTCAACAGGATCCCAAATCACGGAGTCATAGCTGAACTTATCAATTAGAGCTATCATATTGTGTAATTATATGATATTTCAAAGTGATAAATGCCATTTTATGAATTTACCTTCGCACCTGGATGAATAACAAATAAGGAGGAGGCATCAACACCAATAACGACCACTTGTACGAGCAGATCCCACCCGTACTGTCCGCCCGTACCAGGCGCCATCAGGACCGCCTCGTCAAAATAGTTTCTCATGGCGAAGATGAGAGGGAGATCCGACATTCACAACCACCAGAAACCACGAAACACCACATCTGAGAGGGATCTGAAGGAGGAACTTGGCTGGGGCAAAATCCCAGCTGCTTCATGGATCATTGGAGGACAACGCATCATCCCCTTCACCATCAACCGCTGTATCTTCATCACCACCATTACTCCGTCTTTCATCTATTAGATCTCTTTGTAATTCCAGATCCAATTGTGGTTTGCATTAGATCTACCCCCGTACTTTAATCCATCCATTTGATTATGATGATGTTGTTGATTGCTTCCATGAGTGAGTAGTTCCTTTGTTCTTGGGTAGATGGATAAACCCTAGCACCACTATGAACTTGTAATGAAGATGATCTATTCTTGTGTCCATATGACTTGCTTGTCTATGATATAATTATGACTTGTGTTTGATTTCTCTCTTTAGATGATATGTGAAGTCAACCATGTATCATTTGCCTTCAGGACTAAAGGGAGGAAGAAACCCTTTGGGCATGTTGTGGAAGCGTACCCGAAGTGCCCCGTGATAGATTAGCGCCGGATCGCAACCCAGATAGTCAAAGGGGGATTAAGAGGGACTCCCTAAGCTAATTACGATATGCATGGGGAAACCGTTAATTGTGGTGGCCTATATGGGTGATTGCTCTCAGGCATTGGAGTGGTTATTTAGAGGTGACCTCATACTTGGCTCAACAAAGTGGCTTCCTACGAGCCTTGTCCTGAATATCTTATTATGGGGCTCTCTGAACATGTATCATGACATAAGAATTATGTTATCTTGATTACATATAATAATAGTACTATGCTAGTGGTGTATCCTACATCCCTGAGAAAGTTTTAGTCCTATTGAGTAAAACCGCGCTTTCATACAATCTTGCTACTTGCTTTGTTCTAATTGTTTTAATTATTTTTCTACAAACAACCATAAACCATTCAAACACCCTTTACTTGAGATCAAAGACAACTTACAAGTATTCTTTGGTAGATAGTAAAGAGGGGCATAAAGACCTTTACCAATAGCTCTCTGTGGGTTCGATATCTTTAGTTTGAAACTAGCTACAATTGATCTATGCACTTGCAGTCATCAAGCTATTTTTTAGCGCTGTTACTGGGGAGCTAAGCGCTTTTGGTCTTTGTTCTTAGTTACTTATTTTACTCATTGTTTTACTAAGTTTTTTACTAGTTTCAGGTAGGCACCATGGCCACACTCGGACTGATTAATTAGATCGATGCTAATGTATACCTCGAGAGATTCAATAGAGGATTAGTGAAAGAATTCCCGAGTGGGAGCGAACCAGAGTTCAAGGTTAACCCTCGTTTCATCGCTATTATTAAAGAAAAAACTTTTGTAGGAGATGATCCCAATGAGGATCCTTATAATCGTTTGATGCACTTTACCGAGCTATGTTGTACTCTAAAATTGAGAGGCTATTCTGATGATGAATTAAAACTTAAACTATTTAGCCAATCTCTAACCAACACTACTTTGGCTTGGTATAGAATTTGCCCTGCAGAGAAAATTGATACATGGGAAAAGATGAAAATAGAATTTGTGTCTTGATTCTTTCCCAAGGTAAAGACCACTAAGGTAAGAAGGGCAATTACAAACTTTAAAAACCGCCCAGGCGAAGGTTTGGTAAAATCCTACAAAAAGTATAAGTCTCTACTTCACAAATGCCCCCATCATGATTTACCAGAATGGTATGTACTACATATTTTCTATGGAGGACTTAATCAAGAAATTAAACACGAGCTTGACACGAATTCAGGAGGTTCTTTTATGGAGTTGTCTATAATAAAAGCTTGGGAACTTTTAGAATGAATTATATGTAATAGAGAAACATGGGGATTTGATTTAGGAGGCGAAGGAGGTATAAAAATTGAATATGATTGTCTCAATGCTTATAAAGACTCTGGTAAGGTAAAAGAAACTACTAATGAATTGCATCTTGATGATGATATTGTCTTGCAAATCCTTCAGTATTTTACAGAACATATTGAAGCTCCAAAGAAGGACTGGCTACATTGTACTCCACCACCTGAGCCAGTCGATGAAGAAGAACCAATAATTATGGCCCCTGTTGAGCCAATGAGGGAGGTTCCTTCGTATGTTGAACTCCTTCCTTTTCCAAGGACGGTGAGAAAACACATGATGGCTTAGCAACTTGAGGATCAACGCAAAGAGGAAGAATTATTTCTCAAGGAGCTACAAGAAGGAACACTAATAAGGAAAACTAAGGAGGGAAGTGAACAAGAGGCAGAGGCATCAATAAAAGAAGATATTTTGACCATGTTTGCACATTGCAACGTAATTGAACTAGATTCCGAAGCCTCGCAATTTGTTGAAGGAAAGGTAAAAGCCAAAGAAATGGGTAAGCCTATCCTTCCCTGCACTTTCGGTGGAACTTCCTATTATGGTCTTTGTGATATAGGTACAACTGTTAATGTTATTCCTTTTAACTTTTATTTAAAAATTCAAAACGAATTAGCTCCAGCTAAAATGGAAGATATGAATATGACTATAATGCTTGCAGATAAAACTCTCAGAGTCCCCGTGGGAATAATTAGGGATGTACCAATATGTATTGGACCCTACAAATATCCTATTGATTTTGTGCTTATTGATATGCCCATAGACGTTTATTGCCCCATAATCTTTGGAAGGACCTTTCTAAACACCACAGGTGCAAACATAGACTGCATAAAGCAAATCGTGTCTCTCAAGTTTGGTGAAGAGAAGAGGGATTTTCATTTCTCCAAATTTGACCATAAACCAGCTATCAAAGAATTAGATGATGATGAGTATGAACGTGAGGAAGAAGGTAATAGCATAAACTTAGCCCCAGTAATTATTGAGACTCTAGATGATGATCTAGCAAGAAGTCTAGTCAACAATAATAACATTCTTGAGGACATAGAAAAAGCTGAAATTGATAACTATCTCGACTCCACACCGGAGGTGGACATCGAGATTAATCAAAAGTATGAAGAACCTATAAGAAAGGGAGATGAGGCTCTTCCTCCTCCAACCCTTAAAACTCCACCAAAGGAATTAAAATATAGATTCCTTGATGATACAAATAATTTCCCTATTATTGTAAGTGCTAACCTTACAGAGAAAGAGTAGGAAAATACGATGAAGGTTCTTCGAATGCATCCAAACGCTCTTGGGTATTTGATGAGTGACTTAAAGGGGATTAGTCCTTCAATAGCCACTCATAGAATATTCATGGAAGAGGGAGCCCAGCCGATGGTGGATTTTCAGCGACGTCTCAAACCTCACATGAAAGAGGAGGTTAGGAAATAAATGATACGTTTGTTGGATGCAGGCATTATCTTTCATGTGGAGGAGAGTGAATGGGTAAGACCTGTCTATTGTGTTCCAAAGAAAGGCGGGTTTACGGTTGTAGAAAATGAACATAACAAAATGGTACCAACTAGAATTGTTGTTGGCCATAGGATGAGCATTGACTATAGAAAGCTTAATAAGGAAACTAGGAAGGATCATTATCCTTTGCTATTTATAGATCAAACTTTAGAAAGACATGCCATGCATTCTCATTTTTGCTACCTAGACGGTTATTCTAGTTTTTCCCAAATTGTTGTACACCCTGATGACAACTTAAAACAACTTTCATTTGTCCTTATGGTCTCTATGCTTATCGTCATATGCCTTTTGGTCTTTCCAATGCTCCTGCCACTTTTCAAAGATGCATGACTGATTTTTGCCAATTATGTTGAAAGTATTATGGAAGTGTTCATGGACAATTTCTCTGTTTATGGGACTTCCTTTAATCATTGTCTCCATAATCTTCACAAAGTTTTGCAGAGATGTGAAGACACTAACTTAGTCTTGAACTGGGAGAAATGTCATTTCATGGTCCAAGGAGGCATAGTACTCAATCACAAAGTCTAAGGTAAGGGCATAGAAGTCGATAAGGCAAAGATTGAAGCAATATAAAGGTTACCCCCTCCTCGAGATATAAAAGGTATAAGAAGATTTTTGGATCATGTAGAGTTTTATAGAAGATTCATTAAGAACTTCTCAAAAAGTGCTAGACCGTTAACTAACCTTCTCCAAAAGGATGTTCATTTTAATTTTGGTGAAAAATGTCTTGTCTCTTTCAACATATTAAAACAAGCTCTCCTAAAAGCACCAGTTATTAAACCACCTAATTGGAAGAAACCCTTTGAACTATTTTGTGAAGCTAGCCATGAAGTTGTAGGGGTAATTCTTTGCCAGTATGATGGTAATGATCTAAATATCATTCATCATGCTAGTCACACCTTAAATGGGGCTCAAAAGAACTATCCTATGGCTGAAAAAGAATTTCTTCACTGTAGTCTTTTCTTGTGATAAATTTAGATCTTACATCATGGACTCCAAATTAAGAGTACACATGGATCGTGTTGGTTTGAAAGAAATCCTGGAAAGGACTGACGTTAAGACAAGAATGGTCCTTTGAACTCTAATTTTGCAAGAATTTGATTTGCATATCCTACAAATAAAGGAAGAGGTGGAGGAAGCGTTCGCGGATATTCAAGGAGTTATCAATCCTAAGGAGGTGTCATCCATGAGCATACCTTTGGGAACCACACAACCAAAAAGGAAGTCTCCTATTTCCCCTTATAATAGTTTTGGCAATTTTCTACGACATGTTTTATTCGAAGAGAGGAAGAAAAGAAATTCAAGTGAGACCATATTCCCTCGATGAACATGACTTGTCAAATTCTCAACACACTTTCGTCCTGGATGACTTTCTGATATTTCTTTTTGCATATTTGAACTTGTTTTGTTTTTCTGAGTTGATTGCTACTCTTAGGAGATCGGTACGGGCGGACAGTATGGCTAGATCCACCCGTACCGATGGTCGTTAAGTATGCTGATGCCTCGTTGATATTCTTGAGGAAGCGGTACGACTACACGGTATGGGCGCACCTCTCCGTAGCGCTGGTCGTTATTGGTTCGGTGACTTTCTTCTTCTATCCTTCGTTGTTTATTCTTATTCTAAAAAAACATTCTGAAGTTACGAAGTTGGCACAGACGGGTAGTACAGGCAGAGCCCGCCCGTACAACTTAGTCGGTTGCCCTTTTACCGACTTCGTGCTGTATAGTTTTTGGAAACAACCTGGTACGGGTGCCGCCCGTACCGCTCTGGTCGTTACGACCAAAATTTCCTTCTTTTGCACTTATTTATTTCCTTATTTGTTGGGATTCTTTTCTTGGGCGACCCTTTTTCTCCTAGCATGGATTTTACCTTACCTCTAACTCTTATAGGTCTCCTTAGAGATCCACCTATCTCTTATATCAACAGATCCAATCCACCTGATGCGCTACTCGATTCAAGGCAAGGGCAAGCCTCTAAACCTCATGGCTCATTCGTGGGATAGTTTCTAGACCTCCTCCATCGAAGCCGATGATCGATAAGCTCAAGAGCTAAGCTCGATGATTCCAATGATGATTCTGAAGATGAAGATGAAGAGTTCTAGATCTTCATGGAGCAATCAATGAGGGGGTGGAAGCAACCGGACTACTTGGCAATGGCGAAGCCCAAAGATGAGGAAGAAGCCGAGAAACCCCATGGGAAGGGATGCACGGAGTCGCTCAAGCTCATCTTTGCCAACTACTCATCACCAAAGCGTAAGAAATCTAACAAACCCATTGTAGGAACCTATCAGGAGACTATGGCCCACACATCAACAAAAAAGAAGATCACCATGAACACACGTATGAGCGTGAAGCCGCAAGAGGACTGGGAGTTCAAACTTCTGGACGTACCGATGGGCATGCATGTCCTGGACAATGAACACCACCTCAACAAGATAGAGTAGTACCAGAAGGAAGAACTCGTTCATAGAGAGATCGTGCGTAAGCACCTTTTGGATCTTGAAGTCAAGAAGGAACTCGATGAGATGAAGAGCAAAGTCGCTGACGGGATGTTCCTCTTGCGTTCAGATCTACAGAAGTGTCTCCAACACATATCTTCCCTAGAGAGGACAAATAAGAAGCTCCGAGTGGTACTTTCAAACAAGATCTCCCCACCATGAAGCACGCCACGGTATCAAATAATCGCAAGGGATTGTTTGATCCACCCGGCTTGACACCAAGCTTGGGGGGATCTATGAGAACCTTGTAATCTATCTTCTGGTTTTTAGTATGTTTATTTTTCCTACATGCATGGTTAGGTTTAAATTCCAAATTTTGCATTAGTTGCATCAACTGTGAGTTCCCTTTGTTCAAGAGAAGAATTATATCCATTGAGTTATGAGACTTTATGATAATTGAAGTTCTATTTGCTTCATGATTATTATATTAGATGATTGAACTAGGTTGAGTGTTATGATACTTGTCAGCTGTCATAATTTCAGGGACTTCCACACCTTTAGAAGTATTGATTAAGTATGAGAAGAAGAATTTTGGTAGCATATTATGATTAAGAGTTTTCAAAGGCCATTGAAGTAGTGAGCATGATCAAATAGCTTGCTGTAAAGAAAAAGAGAGCAAGGAAAAGTATAAACATGCAAGTATAGAAAAAGGAAGCTGCTATCGAAAGAATCAAGCATATAAAAGAGAGGAAGAAGAAAATAAAATGATCATGGATCTTCACTATTAAACTTAGAGCTATAAATCTCTAAACTTTGTGATTATATGATATGTTGAATCACTGGTAGCTTATTATAATTTCACTAATACTAGAAAAAGGGTATGGTAATACCCCCGATGTATCTTTACATCCAATGTTATATTCTTGTTTCAATTTTTTCCTCATTTATTCTAATGTCTCGTGTCTCATGTACATGATGATCTTGTCCATAAGCCACCATCTTGCTCGGGGATGAGCAAGAACCTAGCTTGGGGGAGTTGATGAGTCCAAAATTAAAGCATTTTTACCTCTTGTTTTTTGCATAAATAGAGTAGGGATTTTTGTATTGCATTGCGCCTACGCGCGCTATTCCGTTCTTATTTCAACAGGATCCCAAATCATGGAGTCATAGATGAACTTATCAATTAGAGCTGTCATATTGTGTAACTAAATGATATTTCCAAGTGATAAATGCCATTTTATGAATTTACCATCGCACCTGGATGAATAACAAATAAGGAGGAGGCATCAACACCGATAATGACCACTGGTACAAGCGGAGCCTGCCCGTACCGTCCGCCTGTACCAGGCGCTATCAGGACCGCCTCGTCAAATAGTTTCTCCTGGCGATGACGAGAGGGAGATCCAACATTCACAACCACCAGAAACCACGAAACACCACATCCGAGAGGGGTCTGAAGGAGGAACTTGGATGGGGCAAAATCCCAGCTGCTTCGTGGATCATTGGAGGACAGCGCATCATCCCCTTCACCATCAACCGCTGCATCTTCATCACCACCATTACTCCATCTTTCATCTATTAGATCTCTTTGTAATTCCAGATCCAATTGTGGTTTGCATTAGATCTACCTCGTACTTTAATCCATCCATTTGATTATGATGATGTTGTTGATTGCGTCCATGAGTGAGTAGTTCCTTTGTTCTTGGTGAGATGGAGAAACCCCGACACCACTATGAACTTGTAATGAAGATGATCTATTCTTGTGTCCATATGACTTGCTTGTCTATGATATAATTATGACTTGTATTTGTTTTCTCTCTTTAGATGATATGTGAAGTCGACCATGTATCATTTGCCTTCGGGACTAAAGGGAGGAAGAAATCCTTTGGACGTGTTGTGGAAGCGTACCCGGAGTGCCTCGTGACAGATTTGCACCGACTCGCAACCCACACGGTCAAAGGGGGATTAAGAGGGACTCCCTAAGATAATTACGATATCCATGGGGAAACCCTTAATTGCGGTGGCCTATATGGGTGATTGCTCTCAGGCATTGGAGTGGTTATTTAGAGGTGACCTCACAGTTGGCTCAACAAAGTGGTGTAACTACCTCGGTGAATTACGCTCCTAGTTACAAGCCTGGATGAGCGGAAATGGTTAAAATAGTACGGTGGGGCCCAAATGCCACTCACAGGTAGACCTTTCGGCCGTTCTAACCATTTCCAAACATCGGGACAAGAACGGGCGGCGTAATCGGCAGGCGAAGGGATCAATTACATACACAAATGAGTATGTATGCAAGCCACCATACAATAGTTCTCAGAGCCATTCCATCTAAAAGAAATAGAAATATTGCAACGCCATACGGCAAGATCCAAATATCCTAGATAGATATAATAGTTTAGGATATCTCCTCATACATCAAACATCAAAGTATCAAGCGGAAGCGGAAAACAAGATCCGAGTACGGATAAGAAGCAAATCGGCATAAGATGCCCCTTAAATAAGCACATCCCGCCCAGAGATCTCACGGATCCCCGTTCCCGGAATCTCTACACCGAATGATCGTTGCCCACATCGTCCGTCTCCTCCACCCAGTATCCATCTTGCGAGTTTACCTGTTCATCTGAATCAAACAATTTATCATGTGAGACCCTAGGGGTACTCAGCAAGTCTTTATGCCTCTAAAGGGGACACAACCTGGGGTGACGCAATTGCAGCAAAAGATAAACCCTAATAGTTCTACAGATACTCGCTAACCATCCGCCTAACCAGAGATAGACGGATGTCCGTGAATTAATAACAACAGTTATAACGGTAATATCAACAGATCCATCCTCCTCCTCGCTTACCGACGAGGAAGCGGACGAACAACCCCCCATCCGTTGGCAGTTTTAGTATCCATTCCATGAGTGTTGCACTATTTACTAGTCAGGTACTTAGTCAAATTAAAAGCGGTACTTTAGTTATACTTGTCTATGATCGAGAAACTGTGCTCCAAGTCGTCCATAACCGCGGACACGGCTTTCAGAAAGTTTTACCACAAGGTGCACAAATAACACACACACTCGATCAACCTCGGAAAAACCAAATCAAAACCCAACGAGGCGATCACGACAAAGCGATCACAGATTCAGAAATATTTCAGGGGCCACCCCATTAAGCTACCATAACAAAGTTAGCGACTCGAGCGGACTCAAGGTTTGCGTCGGTGGTCAGAAACGATGGGAACCGAAAATGTGACTTGGGCTTGTCGACACCATGAAAACACTCCGCTTCCCTAAACAGTACAGGTGCATTCCTCGCACAATTTTAAATTAAGCAGTAAAGCATGGCATAAGTACAGGATAGTAATAAAACCTCAAACTACTTTGTGGCCCCAAGAAATAAGAATGAATCATGCTCAGCTCGTGGGGTTCATAAGCCTCCGGATGTGGATAGCGCGAATATTCAAGGAACAGGAATCAAGTACTCGGGGTCCTACGGGACACAAGTGAGCATGAAAAACCAAATAACAAATATTGCTCATCGATGCCACTTTCATTAGTTATCCCATTACTACTCAGGTTAAGTTGTTTAGGTACCTCGTTATCCATCAGACAACTCACATACCCTACACATGCTGTTCTACGACTCGCATGGCTCAAACAACTCCACTAGTAAAGTCTCATGCGAAGGAGGAACAAGCTTCGTAGGGGTTTAAAAGTAAAGGCTATGCAGTACTTGGGATTCAATTTAATGCAAGCGCGACTCAATGATGCAAGAATAAGATAGAGGCAATAGGTACTATATGTATGCAAGCATGTGGTAGTGCTTGCCTGGCAGCTCAGTTGAAGCGAGAGAAGGATCTGGGTAGTGCTCCTGGGTCTCTTGATATATCCCGCTTCAGCCCATTCAAGAAGAACCAAACAAACAAGGGCCAACATAAATAAAGTGCACAAGCATATGAATAAAATGCATCAAGCAAACAATCATGCCATGATGAATGATGCACAATTTGCATGGCAATAAAGTAGCATGGCATGGGTGAGGTGTGGAATACAAGAATAAGGCATTTTATTGAGTTTTAATCATATTTTATACTCAAATAAGTTGTTGTAATCTTTATATTTATATGATGCATGCTGCAATTCAGAACATGGAATGCATAAACAGAAAGGTCTCGTCGAGCTAATCATTTTAGACATATTATTTGTCAAATTTGGAGTTATAAAACAAAAGTTATTAATTAATTAAGGAAAAGGGCATTTTGTTGTAATTTTTAATCAACTTGAAAATTAAAGTGTTCAAAATATATTTTGAAGGGCATATTTGAATTCCTCATATTTTTCTGTTTTCAAAACATATATTATTTGTATTATTTGGATTTATATTTAAAAAGATATTTTAAACAGATTTAAAATTTGAATTTAATTTAATTTGGAAAAGTTTGGAATTAAAACAGAAAAGCAACAATACTTTTCTCACTCAGGCAGATACAGACCCAGCCGCTGATGGGTGGGCCAGCTGCTGACTGGGTGACACGGTGGTGGAACAGGGTTTTCTTACTGCGAGCTGAGCTAGCCTCAGTGAATGACAGGTGGGGCCGGAGAACACGCGGACCCACACACGGGCGCGCCAGCGGGGACGCGACACGTGGGGCATCCGTGGGAGTGCGGGTTACGTGCTAACATCTGCGGGGGTGTTTTTGCAAAGCGGGCAGGGCGGCTGACGGTGGGGCTCTGCGGGCTGCGGGTTGAGCGAAAAACAAAAGGAGGCTAAAGCGCAAAAGCAATGCCATGATCAGGATCTTCGTCTCCACGGTCTGCCGGAAAAGATCGCGCGTGATCTGAGCGGGAGGGATTGAGCAGGACTGGCGTCTTGTGTGAGGCGGCAGGCACTGCGGTGGGCTAGGGATAGTGTCCGGGGGGGCGGACGGGGCCTAGATGGGGTTTCTGCCAGGAAGAGCGAGCCAGCTGGCAGCGACGGCCAGCGCTGCTCGATGAAACGAAAGGCGGCCCTAGACGACGACAGCGCGGCGGAGCATGTCCAGGAGGGAGAAGAGCTCACCGCGGGGTGGCCGGCGGAGGTGGATCGGGCTAGGAGAGGCAGCGGTTGGCGAGGAAGCAGAGGCCGGGGAGCTAGGGTTTGATGGGCGTCTCGGCGCAGCGGGCGGCAGCCTCCTCCTCCTCTGGCGGGTTCGAGCGATCACGAGGACATGTCCTTGGTCTCCACGATCACCACCACGTCGAGCTTGACGGCCGGATCGACGAGGGCGACGATATGCTGGCGGTGGCCGGCGAGAGAGCGGCGTCTGGAGCGAAGGAGGAAGGCAGGCGCCTCGGGCAGATCTGGAGAGGCCAGAGGAGAGCCGTGTGGTTAAAGAGAAAGGAGGGAGGGGAGGAGCGTGTGGGCGCGGGGTAGATGGAAAAGGTGGCCTCGGGTGCCACCTTTCCCTCCTCCTACTCACGTGCTCGAGCTGGTAGGCCAGGGCCGGTAGGCGGTGGCGGTGGGACAAGGAGAGAGGAGAGGTAGGTCCGTTGTGGGGCTAGCTGGCAGGTAGAGAGAGAGAGGGTAGGGAGAGGAGGCTCGGGTGTAGCTCGGTTAGGAGCTAGGGTTTGCTAGGGGGGTATGGCTCGGGTTAGGGCTTGGTGTGGTGGTAGCTAGGTGGGTCCAGGGTGGTCAGGTGGGGCCAGCTAGGTAGAGAGAAGAGAGAGGCCAAGAGAGAGGGTGAGAGCTAGGGAGGCTTGGTTTAGGGTTTAGGAGAGAGGGGTATGGTGATGATGGGGTAGGTGAATAGGGAGGATCTTAGATAGAGGATAAGAGAGAGAGGGTGATGGTTTAGGGTGTTAGATGCTTGCATGCTCCAACCTAGATCAAGCAAGAATGGTGGAAAAAGTGTGGGGTTTGGGTTTTAGAAAAGATCCACTTGATCAAGCATATATGGAGGTGAAAGGGAGGGGAAGATGAGGAATAGAGAGAGAGATGAGGTAGATGGTGGATCTTAGCAAGACCAAACTAGATTAAGCCCAAGAGAGGGATAGAGAGAGAGGAGAGATGATCCACTCAAAATTCAAATAAAATCCAAAAGACTAGAATGTGGTGATACTTGCATGGCCCATGCAAAATATTTAATGCCATGTCTATTCTTGTGAGAACAATAATATTAACATGGCATTATTATGCATTCCCAAAATTGGAATAAAAGCCAAGCAAAAAGAATTAAAAGGATGCCCCATGTGGAGTAGATGGAGATGACCATATTTGAATAGAAATGGGACTTGCTAGTGTGTATGTGCCACTAGGTATTTAGTAAGCCCAAAAATATCCCAACATGATAATAACCCCAAAACAACCCATATGGAAGCTAGGAAAAGGTCCCACTCACAAGGCATGCAAAGGTGGCCATGTGGCTCTCATAAACCAATAATGTGGAAACAATATGGTGCATATATGAGAGCATGTGGAGATAGAATTGGATCCATTCCAACCCACATGAGCTAGAGGTAAAAACCAAATAAGTGCAAAGCTCACATATAGGGGAATGGTGGAATTATAAGGTGGTGACAGAGAAAGGTGATGGAGTTGAATAAAAGATATGCCCCCAACTCAACTTGGGCATTAAACAATATATCAATAACCAAATACAATATCAAGAGGCAAATACAATTTACAATGCATATGAGATAAGAACCAAATAAAAAGGTTTTATATGATGCTCAAATGCAAGGTGGCATGATGACATGAGCATGATATGTTTATGATGCAACAATTTTATATAGGAAGTAGCATATATATAGACTAGGCTAGTAGCATTGCAATTGTTATACAATTGGGATGCTACAAGTGGCTTCCTATGAGCCTTGTCGTGAACATCTTATTATGGGGATCTCTCCACACATATCATGACATAAGAATTATGTTATCTTGATTACATATAATAATATGCTAGTGGTGTATCCTACATCCTCGAGAACATTTTAGTCCTATTGAGTTCAACCACGCTTTCATACAATCTTGTTACTTGCTTTCTTTTACTTGTTTTAATTATTATTTTGTAAACAACCATAAACCATTCAAACACCCTTTACTTGAGATCAAAGACAACTTACAAGTATTTATTGGTAGATAGTAACAAGGGGTATAATGACCTTTACGAATAGCTCTCCGTCGGTTCGATATCTTTACTTCAAAACTAGCTACAATTGATTTGTGCACTTGCAGTCATCAGTCACCGAAGCAGAGGATGCGCCTGATGCCGATCTCTTTTGCCATCTTGAGGCCATGGACGAACGCTTCGTACTCGGAGACGTTGTTGGATGCGCGGAAGTTGATCTACAGCACGCACTCTAGACGTTCCCCCTTTGGAGAAGTGATGATGGCCCCGGCTCCGACTCCACCGTACATCTTGGTGCCGTTGAAGTGTAGCTTCCACTGTGTGGAGTCAGGACATGGAGGCAGGTACTGCGTATTTTCCCAATCGACGAGGAAGTCTGCTAGGTCCTGAGACTTGATCGTCATTCTTGGCTCGTACCGGATGCAGTGCGCGGCGTGCTCTATTGCCCATTTCGCCACCTGGCCTGTGGCGCGTCCTTGTTGCCGATGATCTCCGATAGGGGGGCTAACGCCACTACCCGGATGGAGTGCTCTTGGAAGTAGTGCTTCAACTTCTTGGCGGCCATGTACATGCCATACACCAGCTTCTGATAGTGAGGGTAGTTCTTCTTTGATAGCGAGAGTACCTCACTCAGGTAGTACACCGGGCGTTGAACTCGCTGAGCCTTTCCTTCTTCTGGTCTCTCAACCACCAGTACAACGCTGACGACCCGGTTGGTAGTTGCAATGTACATCAGCATTGGATCCTTTGCGGTTGGGGCCGCCAGTATTGGCGGAGAGGATAACATGCGCTTGAGGTCGTGGAAGGCTTCATCCGCCTGCGTCATCCATACGAACTAGTCTGTTTTCTTCATGAGCTGGTACAGGGGGAGTGCCTTCTTGCCCAGCCGGCTGACGAACTGGCTGAGGGAGGCCAGACATCCGGTGAACTTCTGCATGTCATGCAGATTTTGTGGTGGCTGCATGCGCTCGATTGTGCCAATCTTCTCCGGGTTGGCCTCGATTCCACGTTCTAAGACGAGGAAACCGAGGAGCTTGCCGGCTAGGACACCAAATACGCACTTCTTTAGGTTCTGCTTCATCTGGAATCGGCGAAGGTTGGCAAATGTCTACTTTAGGTCTTCAAGGAGCATCTACTTCTCCTTTGTCTTGACCACCACGTCCTCGACATAGGCGTGCACATTTCTGCCGATTTGCGATTGTAGGCACTTCTGCATGTAGTGCTGGTATGTGGCGCCTGCATTTTTAAATCCAAATAGCATGGTGGTGTAGCAGTAGGCCCCATATGGGGTGATGAATAATGTCTTTATTTGATCAGCGGGGTTCAGCCGAATCTAGTGGTAGCCGGAGTATGCATCCAGAAACGACAACAGTTCGTAGACGGCCATGGAGTCGATCACTTGGTCTATCCTTGGCAGGGCGAATGGATCTTTGGGGCATGCCTTGTTGAGGCTGGTGTAGTCAACACACATGCGCCAAGTCTTGTTCTTTTTCAGTACCAGCACCAGGTTTGCCAGCCATTCTAGGTGGAAAACCTCCATGATGAATCCGGCTGCGAGCAGCCAGGTGATTTCTTCACCGATGGTTCTTCTCTTCTCTTATGCGAAGCGGCGTAGTGATTGCTTTACCGGCTTTGCATTCAGCCTAACATGTAAAGAGTGCTCGGAGAACTCCCTCGGAACACCAGGCATGTCCTTGGGGGACCATTCAAAGATGTCCCGATTCTCATGGAGGAAGTCGACGAGCGCGCTTTCCTATTTGCTGTTGAGGCTGTCGTTCACCAGGACAAACTTGTCCGGCTCGGCCTCGTTCAGCAGGATCTTCTTGGTTCCCTTTGATGGCTTGAACTGCGCCTCTTCGGCTGGCTTTGGCTCGCCAACCAGCATGTCCGCTTGCAGGGCCGCCACGTTTTGCATGATCACGCACTTCTCCTCTATGATGATCATGGCCCCGACGATCTTGGAGCCGTCTGTGGCGCATTCCACCGACCGCCTATAATCACTCGTGATGGTGATTACCCCCTTTGGCCCGGGGAGCTTCATCTTGAGGTACGTGTAGTGCGCCACCGCCATGAACTTGGTGAGCACGGGGCGTCCCAGGATGGCATGGTAAGTGCTACAGAGGTTGATCACCTCGAACCAGATAGGCTCACGGCAAAAAAATTCCTCCGTGCCAAAGGTGACGTCCAGCCGGATCTTGCCGATGGGTGAATGTGATGGACCCGGAACGACTCCGTGGAAGGAGGTGCTGGACAACTCCAGCTAGGACTCACTGATACCGAGGCGGTCTAGGGAGCTGCGGTACAAGAGGTTGATGCTGCTTCCTCCGTCCACCAAGACGCGGGAGAACCTACATGAGTGTTTCTTGGAGATGATTATGGGGTCCAGGACCATGGCGTATATGCCCAGATGCGGCAGCATGTCCATCTGGTCCTTCCGGCTCCACTTGACCTCTTGCTCGGACCAGTTTAGGAACTAGGGAACGGGAGGGACGATTGTGTTCACCTCCGCCTCACGGCGTCTTTTGCTATACTTGGTTTCTGTCTCAGTGGTGAAGATGTTGTAGTTCCCTACCCGACAAGGGTAATCTCCTCCGTCTTCATCCTGGCGGTTTTGGCGCTCGCAGTTGCCCTGCTACCCACTGGCTGGTGGAGGAGGGGGTGGCGGTGGTAAGCCACAAACCTCGACAATCTTCTTTGTCCAGGTGCACTAGCGAGTTGTGTGGGTAGCCGGCTTGTTGCCGCTGTTGTGAAACTTGCATGGGCAGTTAAGCATCGCTTCGATGGTGTACTTGGCCCGACGTGGCCGGTCGTCGGGCTTCTATCTCTGGCTGTCGCCTGCAGTCGGGTCCTCTTGGACATCTGCCACCAGCCTGGAACCATATTGGTTATCCGGCTTGTCGTCTTTCCTCTTGTCATGGTGGTTGTCATGCCGCCTAGTGTTGTGGTTGTTCCCTTCCGGATGGCGTCGGTCTGTGGATACCTCCACGATGATCTGTCCCTGGTCATCCAGCCGGATGGACCGTTTCATCGCCGCATCCGCGGTGGTGTACTTGTCCACGATCTCCATGGTCTTGGCCATGGTATCGGGATCAACCAGGCGGAGCTTATGCTTGAGCATGGTGTCGTCTCTGCAGCCGTTGATGAAGAAGTTGATTGCTTGGTGCTCGTGCACCCCCTCACAAGAGTTGTGCATGCTTGTCCACCGGGTGATATAGGAGCAGTCGGTCTCGTCCTTACCTTGAACGCACAGGGCTAGCTCGCCAGGGCGGTCCGGGCGCTTGTAGGTGCCGGTGAAGTTGCAGACGAATGCCTGCTCAAAATCAATCCAAGTGTTGATGCTGTTGTCGGGGAGGCTGTTGAGCCATGTCCTAGCTGAGTCGAGGAGCATGAGCAGGACATAGCGCACAGCCACCCGGCAGTTGCCGTTTGTGATGCCCACGGTGGTGGTGTAATCCACCAGCCAGTATTCTGGCTTGACCGTGCCATTGTACTTTGGCGTGTCCCTTGGGAGTGAAAATCCCTTTGTAAACGGTTCGTTCCAGATGTGTGGTCCGAAACATCTCGGGCCAGCCAGACTTTCCGCTTCTAGCACACGTGACTGGACCAACAGGTTGATGCATGCGCACGTGTCTCGCGGATCCTTTGGCTCGAGCGTACCAAGCCATCCTGAAAGGCGGGACTTGGGTGGCGTGTTGGTTCTTTCGGCTTTGTCAGCCGGATCGTGGTTCCTGCTGGTGGCTGCACGTGGATTTTGACCACGGCCGGCTGATCTGCCACGCGGACAGTTGTTCTTCCTTGTAACATTTGGAGAGGAAGCCTTGCTCCCACCTGCAGCCAGATCGCCCACCTGACGAGGCTACTAGCTCTTCCTGTTTAATTTCGAGGCTCACGCCTACCTCGGCCTGTTGCCTATTGGCTATAGCGACAAGGAGCTGGACGCGTGCTTGTTGGCGACGTAGCTCATCACCCTCCAGGTGACTAAGCTCCACGATGGAAGCTTTCGCGGCCCTCATGTTCTTGTCCGGGGTACTGTAAACCGGCTGAGCTGTGGCGACACGTGAGTCGGTAGCACGGTCTAGCTCCGAACCCAAGTTGTGGCCCTGGGGCGGCGCGTGCCGGTTAGCACCAGGTAAGCGGGAGAAACCGTGCGTGGTGTTGTACTCGCACATGGTTGCGTCCAGGCGTAGTTGGCGGGCGGAGACCTTGCTAGCTTCCTCCAGGAGGTTCTGGCGCGTGGCATCCAGCGGAGCTGCTGCATCGGCCAGGTCCAGCTCGGGAGCGATGGGGATGCGGAGACTCTGGATGGAGTCCGCCAAGGGGTCCATGCCCTGCTCACGTGGAGCAGCGTCTTTGGTGCCCGCATCGCTCTCCAGAGGTGGGCGGCATCCATTGCCTCCGCCGGTCATCATGACCTCATGCTGCCACTGGCGAGGAGCGGGGCGGAGAAGCCTCGAGGCGCGCCGGAGACGGTGATGACCTTGTGAGGGAAATCCTCGGCGATGGTGGCAACGTAGATGCGATGGTCGCTGAAGTGCATGACGGAGCCGTCACTTGGGAAGGTTTCCCCGTTGAAGTAGGATACGTTGTCGAGGACGTAGTCGAAGGAGCCAAAGGTGAGGACGAGGCCAGAGGCGACTCGTTCACCAGCGACGAGCGGAAGTCCCGTGCGAAAGATGACCCCAGCCAAAGCGATGTGCCCCACGGTGGGCGCCAACTATTGTGGTGTGGAATACGGCAGTGCCATCAGGGATGGCATGAGATGGGACAATCATGATGCTATCAGTGGCTACTCGCAACGGGTTGGGCACAGATACTGCAGACACAATGATGTACCCAAGTTTGGAGCCCTCTGTTGAGGTAACACTCCTACTCCTGCAAGGATCTACTATATGGGGAGCAGATGCTCAATACAAGTGCTCCTTGAGCTATTTCCCTAGCTGCTATCGAGAGCTAGAGGAAGATGAACTACTTGAATTGGCGATTCTGGCTAACTTCTAACTTGTAATTCCTTACCTAAAACCCTGGCAGTACCCCTCCTTTTATACTAGTGGAAGGGTAGGTTACAATGTGGGCTCTAGGGTTTACTGTTTGGGCTTTGGGTTTACAAAGCGGGCCGACTGCCAGGTCCGACCGGTGGTCCAGGACCCGGTCAAGCTCTAGTACAAGTGGGGACAGTGCCACAGCTTCTCAGTGCCTCTACTTTGGGCGTCACCCTGTGCTTTATGCATCAGCTTGCCGCTTTATCCGTTAGTCAGAGCTTTATCCGTCAGTCGGAGCTTTACTCGTCATCTCCTAGCCTTGGCTCTTTGGCACCCTTGTCACCAGCCTATCCGGTCAAGGGTGTGCTTAGCAAGGAGTGTCACCCCCTCTTGTACCTTTGGCCAAAGGATCCGAGGCGGCCGGGTAGAGGTGGCCACCCAGTCAGCTCTCTGGGCCCCCGGCTAGACGGGCCAGTCGGGGAATCTCTAGGCAGACCAGGTGGAGCGTTCCACCTAACTGTGGTTATTTGTCTTGTGGCCATCCGGCCAGATTTCCTTGGAGCCAGCCAGTTGAGCCTGGCCTGGCCTACCCGAGGATCATCCCCCCAACAAACGAGTACTGCCATTAGAGCCAAGAGGAGTGCCATCAAGTAGAGACAATTTCTCGGAGCTAGAGAGTGGTGTTCGACAAGGCGTGCATTGCACCAGGCCAACATGTGCAATGGGGTCATTAGCACATTTTTGTTGTGTCAATAGCAACCGATGAGATGTTTTCTTCACTTTAATTCCTAGGAGGAAATGGAGATCCCCTATGAAAGGGCATTGATCTCTCTAAGTGTTTTGTTGTTAATGATAACTCCACTTGTGGTTTAATTATGTGCCCAAGTTGCAGGACTTATTCATGTGCACAATGTTGTGTGGACTCATCACTTGAAGACTCATGAAGACGGTGCCTCTTGTCTTTCATTTCTCTATATTTTATTGTGTTAGGAGTCCGTACTATCAAGAGGGGGTACACCTATGAAGGATGTGGGGAATCACATTTTTGCACAAACCATATTTGCACCTACATGGCCTTCCCATTTTTCAGCGAGAGAGCGGTCTATTTGAGGTTTTGAGCTGTTTCTTGCTCTAGCCAGAAGTACCGATTATGCACCGGTAGATCCACCCGCAGATCTTTGTGGGGCTGGAGTCGGCGGTAGTACCGGCCAAGTTTCGATGCCCCTGGGAAGTGTTCAGTAAGCCTACTGGTTTGAGGGTGCATATTTACCAGAACTTGCGTCGGGAGATAACTAGTAGTATCGGTCAGAACTACTGATCATCTCTGAACAGAACTTTCGGCTGACACTGCCAGGTATCTTCCTAGGCCTCATTCCTATGGTACCTGCGATCGATACTACCAACGAGCTGTTGGTAGTTCCGGTCAGGGGGTTTCGCGAGCCAGAACTTCCAGGCCTATTTCCTATCTAGTTCTAATGAGGCCCCGCCTCGGCTCAGTAAACTTTCTGTATAGAGAGTGCTATTTAGAGGAACTTGTATCGGAAGTTGGGTGGAGTACCAGTCGGAAGTTTTGCTCACACTGAGTCGGTACTTCCGACTCGTACTCTGGGACATTACCTTCGGCTTTCGAGCCATTGGAACATGTTGACCGGAAGTTCCAGCATCCTGCTGGTAGCTGCGGTGGAGTCGTGGACACAGGTAACATTTTGATTTGAAAGGGCTTATTTAAGGCTCCCTTCTTCCTCCTCCCCACCCAACTCTTTAATTTTCTCTCTACTCCATTAATACAAGAGCTCAATCTTCCTAGATCTCTCACTCCCTCAAACCTCTTATATTTTGAGAAGTGGGGGAGGTGACCTAGATCTATGCTTCCACCAAAGGAATCATGAGTTTCCCTACCCATCATGTGTGGATCTTGTTAGTCTTGGGTTCTTGGAACCCTAGACGGTGTAGGACATCCTCGGTGCGTTGTGAAGCTCAGTGGTGTTGTTGAGTGCATCCAATTGAGTTGTGGAGACCACCCTCAACCTTGTTGTAAAGGTTTCTATTGGCGCCTTCAAGGTCACCGGTTAGTGGATTGTGATTCAACCTTTGTGGTGGATCTCACCGGAGAAGAAGGAGAGGCCTTTATGGGGATCGAGTGACCTTGTGTGGCCCCGACACCTCTCCAACATAGACGTATCTGAAGTGACCTAACCCGGTAGGGGTCCAAGTCTCTGTGCCTAAAGTGCTAATCCCTGGATCAATTTGCTAGCACACACAGTTCAAGATGTAATATCACAAAACAAAGGTCATATTTCTATTACATCGAATGATCCAGAACTTTCATAATCACATACAAATTGCATAGCAGAAGGGCTAGATCCTCAATACAAAGATCAACAACGTAAGACTATTAACTATATAGAGCTCCATCAAGATCCATAGGTGAAAGCATGTTGAGTATAGACTCGCAACCCTAACATGGTACCTCACTCATCTTCAGGGCAACCTGCAACATAAAAAGTTGTAGCCACGAATGGTCAATACTTTGAATGTATTGTAAATTTCAGTATGTATCATGGACACTGCTCTCAACCTATTTTGTACATGCATGATTGGCTAAGTGGGGTTTGGGTGAATTTTGCATAAAGCAATGGTTTTATCCTATCATTTGATAACCATAGTTTTCATCTATTTAATCGGTACCACTAGAAGGAGTGAACCTGGTTACCACCGACAAAAACCGGTGAACCCTCCTACCCTTGTACACCCATCAAAATTTTAATTAAAGAAATTGGAATGGTGAGATTCTCGGTTAGCTTCAGAGTCAAGTCACTCATAATTGTCCATAACCAGGGACATGGCTAAGTACTTAGATTTGAAAATCTCGAGAGGTTTGTACACTTTAATCACAAGACCCGATCAACCCCCGCACACAATACCACCCAATCATGGAATGGCCAGGAGAAGACCAAGACAAGACCTTTCAAAAGTAGTCCCACAATCCCCTAACGGACCCATACAACCTACACCCTCAAGCATATGTTGTCATGTCAGGCCAGGCTTCGACAACATACTTAGTCAGGACAGAGCCATGTGATATGTGGCTATACATGGAAGCTTCTGAAACAGTTGGTACCTCTGATCTCTTTAAGCCTGGGTGGATTTCCGCGTGCGCACATAAGACAGGCGAAACCGTTGAAAGGGATAACTCTTGATTGGTACCCCACCAGAAAATATCAATCCCAATCACCTAGGTAGTTCATTAAGTTAAGTTGTTTTTTAACCTTTGAAAAAGACACTTTCAGTATCACAAACTTGTTGTGAAATCATTCACGAAACAACTGCAGGCTAAGCATTCAACTCCTACATTGACTTCTCCTCAACATCCAGGGATTCATGTGGCTAACCTAACTGGGTTGCATTGCATAGCATAATACTATATAAGACTACACATGCATACTAAGGAAAACACTAAGTGCATAGGAAAAATACTAGGACATTTATGTAGTGAACTTACCTCTTGTTGAAGTTGTCGGATTCACTCTCTTCACAAACACATGGTTACTCTCCGGTCAGTCTACACGATTCACAAACATTGCAAAGAATAAACAAACCAAGTAGATACACCAATCAAGACAATACAAGGTAGGTAAGCAAAGCATGCTGAAAGGTTTGGATCAGGTTGCACATGTTTTGTTAAACCATGACTTGGTTCTCAAAAGACTTTACTAGTCTTATATTTCAAATTTTTAATTTCACATGGTTGCTTTTGACCACATCGTGGTTATACTAGCTCTAGGTCATATGCACCTACTTTTTTGTAGAAATGTTTCGAAAAGAGTTTCATTTAGTCCTATTGGACAAGTAAATCATTTCTGAACATTTTGCAAAAAGGTTTCATTTTAAAACCATTTTCTTAATTTAATAATGTCCAAAATAGCATTTGAAGGAGGTAAGGCTTTATAAATATTGTAAATGTTTAAGATAATTTTACCCTCTGGTCTGGATGGAGGATTAAAAAGTGAGCATTTTACAAAAATAATCATTCAATTTTTTTAGAATTAAAGTTATAACCTAAATAGATAAATGCCATTTTTTAGAAATATTGTTCAATTTAAAGTGTTCAAATTTGAAAACTAACAGTGGGGTACTATGGTACTATTAACAAGGATTTGAGAAAGGTATTATTTGATTTTTTTTGATATATAGAATAATTACTATGAATTAAATACTCTAGGTTAGAGTTTAAATATTTAAAATAATTTTCTCCATCAAAATATAAATTTTAATTCATAAATGTGTGGTTCACATTTTTCTAAATCCAACCATACGCTATATGCAATTTTCCAATAGACAGAACAAGTACTATGAATTTTGTAAGTTGAGAGCATTTTCTGCCTATTAAAATGAAAGCATTAACACTGGGCCGAATTTGCCCACGTGGAGTTGACGTGGCCGCCGCGCTGCCTCCGCGGTGCTTACGAGGCGGCTGACACGGTGCACACACAGTGAGGCCTGATTGGCCGATACCGCTTTGGCGCCAGGATCTAATTCTGGTCGCCTTTTTTAGGATTTGGCGGCTAGGAAAGAAAGTGAGGGGGAAGCTAACCGGGGAGGGAACTAGAGTTGAGGAAGATGGCGGTGGATGATGCAGGAGCATCTTGGACAGGCAGCTAGAGTGGCGTCTTACGGTGGTGGCTTCAGGCGCTCGCGGTGGGGTCGCCGTGCTACATGAGGAAGAGAGACGAGGAGGTTAGGAGGTGCGCGAGGGCGAGGGAGAGCGGAGAGTATGAAAGGGGGCGGTGCAAGCTCACGGGGCGTCAGTGCGGGCTTGAAAACATCGACGGCGAGGTATAGCTCCGGCGAGCAATTTTACTCAGCCTAGGGGCGCGATAGGGAGAGTGGCTTTGGGGGAATGGAGAGGGGGAAGTGGGATTTAAAGGGGTGGCGCCAGGGGGAGTGGGATGGCTCGAGCGAGTAGGGAACATGAAGGAGTGGGGCGATAGTGACGGACAGTCGAGGCATGTCGTACGCACAATCAATTGAGGAAGGGAGGAGATGAGGGGAGTGTCGCCCGGTCGTTAGTGGAAGAGGAGGGGAAGCAGGCTAGTGGGTGCTGGGCCGCTATGCGCTACGCGAGCGGTAGGTAAGGGGGTGGACAAGCCATATGGGCTGACCAGGATATCGTGGGAATGACCACGGCAGTCGCTACCAGGGGTAGCGATTGGAAGGATTTGGGGCAAGAGCGAGTCTCCATCTGCGGTTTGAGATTGAGGGCAAAGACACAGGAATTTACCTAGGTTCGTCCCCCCGTAGGGTAAAGACCTACTCCTTCTAGATTGTATTATTGGCGAGTGGATTACAAGGGTGGCAAGCTCGGTGGCTAGGAAGCGAGTCGCTTGGATGGGGTGTATGATGGAATGTGAGTACATAGAGTACCCTAGGGATTTTTATATAGGGGTACCTCGCTAGGGTTTACAGGATTATAACCGAATCAATTAAGGTTTCAGAGGATTTGACCTAATCCAACTAGGCCTATCAACGCTTCTGGGCCTCCAGCTTCTAGTCGCTTTCTAGTCGTTGTCCCACAGTCCCACTCGCAATGGGCTTGGGCCAGTCGAAATGTCCTTCTGGGTATACCCTGTTCGACATATCTCCATCCGTAGTCCCCGAGGCTAACGGTGGTTCGGCGCAGGTGTTAACTTGGCAGCGGAGTAGGCGAGTCCGGGTGGATGCCTTGTCAAATCTGCGTCGGACTCCTCCAATGAAGGAAGAAATTCCTCAAATCTGTCATCAGATGTAGCATTGGCGAGTGGAAATGTGCTCGAATCGCCACTCCCAATCGATTGGAAGGGGCAGGTAAGCAGGCGAGTCGAGTGGATGAAGTTGGACTATCAGCCTGGTCAAACTAGCTATTGGGTAATTCCAACGGTAACTTCGGTGAATTTACCGCGAGGTAACAGCTATCCCGAGATTGGCGAGTAACGCCCCTTTATAAGGAGAATGGTAGAGGGAGTTGCAGACCTTCTTCGCACTTCTCCACCCATGCGCATCCTTAGTATCCAGATCCACTCTCGATCCAAAAGTTCCGGACAGAGCGACCCTCTTCTCCTCTTGATGGCGCCTCCAAAAGATTTGCGGGGCAAATCGAAGTGCACCACAACCGCCCTAAAATCCTTTCAGGATGTAGGGATTCTCTACAAGGGAAACTGGCGGATTCCCGTGGCCGGTGAGACCTAGCCGAAGTCGTGCCTTGGTGAATTCATCTGCTTTTAGAGCCACCTAGAGAGGGGTCTAGGATTCCCCATGTTGATCTTCTTCGGATGGTTCTATGCATACTACGCAATCAAGCCATCAGACCTAGGGTCGCACAGCGTCGAGTAGCTCGCCATGTTTGTCGCCTTCTATGAGTGTTACTTGGGATGCCACCCCTATTTCCCCCTTTGGCTAGAGCTATTCCATGGCCACCTAAGTCGCGAGGGGACGGGCGACCCCATCCTGGCGGCGGGCAGCGTCACCTTCCAGTTAAAGCCCAAGGCCAAGTTTGTGAAGCTGCTGCTGCCAAAGAAGGCTGCAAGTGAATGGAAGAAGCAATGGTTCTATGTGAAGGAGTCAACTCCTTTCGGCGAGGTGTCGCTGCTGATGTACACTGCCAAAAGAAGCGAGCCATGCAGATTGTCGGTGGCCAAGCTTCCTAACGACCAGAAGATGGTCGTGGAAGAAATGTTGACCCGGATCTCGGAGCTGAAGGATGAGGGGCTCAAAACCATCAACCTGTACAACTGCTGGCTCAGGCGGCGGCTGGTTCCACTGGCCACCCGAGCCCATTGGATGTATCAGTACACTAGGAAGGGAGATCCCATGAGAGCAGGCAATGAATCTTGGGAGGCGGAAGACTACGTCGTAGCATTGAAAAAGATCACGGAGGCGGAGTACGTCAACCCCAAGGCTGGGTTGGCTCCATATACAGCCGGAAAGCGGTAGTTCCCTCCAGTAAGTTTCCCTGTCTATCTAATTTCCAGTCACAATTTTGTAGCCGCAATTTTGCACTCACTTTAATTAAGTCGTTGCGCCTTTTGTCTTTGTTAGTTGTTCCAAGTGCTTGAGAATTGGCTTCCTCCGCTTGACAAAGAAGTTCCCAAGGAGCTTGAAGAGGAGGAGGAGACCTCCGAGGATGAAGAGGAGGTCATGGAGGTGCAGGCGCCCACATCCGCGGCTCAGAAGACCCGCAGGAAAAAATAACGCGAGATCGAGGCGAGTCACAGCCTCGAGGGGCACGATAGTGACACCGACCTGGCCAAAGAACATAGTTCGCAGAGGATGGCCATGCCGGCCAAGCCCATGCCGAAGTTGAAGTCACCAGCAAAGGCCAAGCCGTTGGTAAAGCCGAAGCCACCGGCAAAGAAGAAAGTCTCCAGCGAAGTCGCCAGCCAAATCAATGACTATGTTTGAGTCAGACGACAAGTACGATGATGAAGAAGGTGTTGATACAACAAAGATTCCGAAGGACCCAGCTCCAATGATAGAATCAGAGGTCATGAACGTGGTCATGGGGACAGAGGTGCCACTCGCTACGATTGCGCTGGTGGCCTCAGACCTTATGCTCTAAGCTCAAGCTTGGATGAACCAAAAGTGGATAGGACGTACTACCGTGGGGCCGTGCAACCACACACAGTAGGCCCACCTCGTGGAGCAGGGCACGGTACTAGCCAACCATCCCACCCACTTTTTAGAACATCGGGACTAGAGCGAGCAGCGTAATCGACAGGTAACATGACCAAAACATACACAAATGAGTATGTATGTCGGCGACTTGCAATAGACATCAAAGTCACACCATCTAAAACAATAGAAACATAATATTCAACACCATACCGCAAGATCCAAATATCCTAGATAGATATAATAGTTTAGGATACTTCCTCATACAACACACAACAAAGTATCAAGCAGAAGCAGAAAACATGATGCGAGTACGGTTAAGAAGCAAATCGGCATAAGATGCCCTCACAATAAGCACATCCCGCCCACAACCTTATGGATCTACATCCCTGGAATCTCTACACCGGATAGTCATTGCCACCATCATCGGTCTCTTCAACCCAGTAGCCTTCCTGAGAGTATACCTGTCCATCTGAACCAAATATTTATCGTGTGAGACCCTAGGGGTACTTAGCAAGTCTTAATGCATCTAAATGGAACAACCTGGGGGTGACGCAATTGCAGCGACAGATAATAGCTACAAAGTTCTATAGAGACACGCTACTCATCCTCCCAACCAGAGATGGAAGGACGCCTGTTAATTAGTAACAATAGTTATATAAGCAACATAAATAAACATGGCCCGCCCTCCTTCTCTCTTACCGACAAGAAGGCGGAAGAACATCCCATCTGTTGGCAATGTTATTAAACATTCCATGAGTGTTGCACTATTTACTAGTCCTATCTTAGTCAAATTAAAGGCGGTACTTTAGTTATTCTTGTCTATGATCGAGAAACTGTGCTCCAAGTCATCCATAACCGCATACACGACTTTCAGAAAGATTTACCCTCCAAGGGTGCACAAATAGCAACACACACACGCTCAACCTCGGGAAGAACCAAATAAAACACAATGAGGCATCACGACAATGCATTCAAGGGATTCATAAGTTATTTCAGGGGGCCACCCCATTAAGCTACTCGCAACGAAGTTGGCCAGCTCTGAGATGGACCCAAGGTTTGCGCCAATGGATGTAAATGACTGGGAACCCGAAAGTGTGAATGGGCTTGTTGATACTGCAAAAACACTCTGCAGTTCCTAAACAGTACAGGTGCTCCACGCACAATAATAAATAAAGTAGTAAAGTATGGCATAATAAATCCCCAAACTAGTTTGTGGCCCTAAGAAATAAAGTGTGAATCAGGCTCAAGCGAAGGGGGATCCATAGAGTCTCCCGTATGTGGATAGTGCAAATAATCAAGGAACAGGAATCAAGTACCCGGGGTCCTAGGGTACACAAGTGAGCTTAAAGAACCAAATAACATATAATGCTCACCGATGCCTATTTCATTAGTTATCCCATTACTACTCAGATTAAGTTGTTTAGGTACCTTGTTATCCAAGACTCGCACAAATCCTACATATGCAATTCTATGACTCGCATGGCTCAAACAACTCCTGCAGTAATGGCTCATGGGATTGAGCTACAAACTTTGGCGGGGTTTAAAAGTAAAGGCTATGCAATACTTGGGATTCAATTTAATGCAATCGTGACTCAATGATGCAAGAGTGAGATAGAATCATAGGTACTATATGTACACAAGAATGGGGAATTTCTTACCTGGCAGTTCAGTTGTGGAATAAGAACGATTCGGGTAATACTCCTGAGGCTCCTAGTATTCTCGTTGCTCGGTGTCTATCCGGATAAAAGCCAAACACACAAGGGCCAAAATAAATACATTACACAAGTATATAAGTCATATGCAATAAGCAAACAAGGTATGCCATGATGGAATGATACACAATTGCATGGTATAACATAGCATGGCATGGGTGAGGTGTGGAAACAATAATAAAACACTTTATTAATTTATTGAGACATGTTTTCCTCTCCTAAACAGTTCTGATTATTTAATATTTATATGATGCATGCTTCAATTCATATCATGGAATGCATAATAAGAACGGGCTCGTCACGCTGATCGAGTTAGACATATTATTTGTCAAATTTGGAATTACTGATTTAAAATTATGAATTTATTAAGATAAAGGCATTTATTGGCATTTAAATAATTTCGAAATTTTAAATTGCTCCAAAATTATTTTGGATGGCATATTTGAATTCCTGGAATTTTTTTGATTAGGAAACATATATCATATGCAAAATTTGAATTTTTGAATTTAAAATTATTATTAAAGGTAAATAATTTAAAAAGGGACAAATGTCATAGATTTGACTACTTAGGATTGACTCTGGTCAAATTTGAATTTGTAGATGAATTCATATTTAAATTGAAACACTTTTCAGTTTGGAAATTTCATCAAATTCGAATTATATAAATAGGTAAGAATTTATTAAGATATATTCAATTTTTGTAATTTTTATTATTTAGAAGAAGCCCTGGAAACTTTTTACACAGAGCAGAAATCTACCAACAGTAAATTACACATGGGTCACATGGGCAGAAGGAACCACACGGGCATGAGGCAGTGGGGCGGTGACACGTGGCTAGGACAGGGGCCACGGGGTGAGGCTTTAAACTGTGGAGGGGCTTATGTGCAAAAGGTTCCTGAGGCTGTGGTTGTATGTGACGAAACTGAAAATGGTTTTGCGAAAGATGGCTAGATGAGCTCGACTTTGATTGAAGATGGAGAGCGAACGGGCGAGAATTTGGCCACCTCGTAAAAAGCAAAGTTGTAGATGGGAGAAAGCACTACAATTTCTTTTAGGATGTCAAGAAAAAACGAGTATAGCTCCGGGATACTTCGATGAACAGAGAGGGTCCAAGCGGTTTGCAACTGCCAGAAAATTCAGAAAATTGTAGCACGTTCGTGCCGACTTGTAGGGACGATGGTGATCTTGTTTCTTGTTACGTTGTAAACGTATCTATAATTTTTGATGTTCCATGCATGTTTTATATCTACTTTCTTATATTTTGTCCACACTTTGGAGTATTTTTACACATTTTCTAGAACTAACCTATTAGCAAGATGCCACCGTGCCAGTTGCCTGTTTTCTGCTGTTTTTGGTTTTAGAAAAGCTAGTAACAAAATATTCTTGGAATTGGACCGGATAAAAGCCAAATTCAGTATTTTACCCGAAGCAACACGGAGTCCGGAGGGGAGATGAAGCGAGGAACCAGGGCGGCCACACCCTAGGGTGGCGTGGCCAGACCTAGCCACGGCACCACCAGGTGTGGGCCCCTGGTGCTCCATCGACCTAGCCCTTCCGCCTATAAAGACCCCTCGGGACGAAAACCCTAAGGCCCCGATCAAAATTCCACGAAAGAGTCTATAGCCGCCGCCATCTCCATCCCTAGATCAAGAGGGATCTGAAGCTCTTCCCGGCACCCTGCCGGAGGGGAGAGATCACCCTGGAGGCCTTCTTCATCACCATGCCTGCCTCCGGTGTGATGCGTGAGTAGTTCATCCCTAGACTACAGGTCCATGTAGTAGCTAGATGGGTGGTTCTTCTCCTTTGTGCTACCATGTTTAGATCTTGTGAGCTCCGTTCATGATCAAGATCATCTATTTGTAATCTTACATGTTGTGTTTGCGGGGATCTGATGGATATTGAGATGCTATTTCAGATTGATTATTGATTCTATCATGTCTTTGTTATTTGTGATCTTGCATGCTTTCCGTTGTTAGTAGCTATCTTGGCCAAGTAGATGCTAGCAACTCCAAGAGGGAGTATTTATGCTCGATAGTGGGTTCATGCCTCTAGTAATCTAGGGAAGTGACAGAAATCTCTAAGGTAGTAGATGTGCTGTTGCTACTAGGGAGAAAACAACAATCGTTTGTTCATAGAACAATCGTATTGTTTACTTTACACACTTTGCTTAAAACAATTATCTGTTGCTTGCAACTTAATACTGGAGGGGGTTCGGATGATCACCTAAAGGTGGATTATTAGTCATAGATGCAGTTGGATTACGGTCTATGTATAATATTGTAATGCCCAATCAAATCTCATAGGAGTCAAGATGATTAGTATATGCATGTATGCTTTCTCGATGTTTGTCAATTGCCCCGCTGTAATTTGTTCACCCAACATGTCATCTATCTTAAGGAGAATCACCTCTAGTGAACTATGGACCCCGGTCCATTCTTTTACCATCAAACTACCATCTACTATTTACTATTTACTGTTTACTTTCTGCAAGCAATTACTATCTTCCACACAATACGTTTAATCCTTTGTTTCAGCAAAACCGGTGATATTGACAACCTCACTGTAAGTTGGGGCAAAGTTCTGTGGTTGTGTTGTGCAGGATTCCAAGTTGGAAGACAACACCTTAGGGTTGTTTCCTCGCTCCTACTGGTTCGATAACCTTGTTTTCATCATTGAGGGAAAATTTGTTGTTGTGCTCATTATACCTTCCTCTTGGGGTTCCCAATGAGCTCATCACATTTTGAGCCATCAAGCCTATTTTCTGGCGCCGTTGCCGGGGAGTCAAGGACAGCTTCACAAGGGGAGTCCTTCATAACCAATCTCTTTACTTTTTCGTTTTGTTTTGCTTAGCTTATTTCTTATTGGTTTACTTGTTTCCTTTATCAAAAACACAAAAAATTAGTTCTTTCTGTAAGTTGTCACCTCGTTCTTTGCTCACCATGTTGATCCCTAAGTTCACCCTGAAAGACCTTTCAATTGGTAGTGGCTCCATAATTGGTAAAGATAATATTGAGGAATTCTTTAATCATGTTAGTACGCTTGAGGATATTGAGGATAGATCCCTAGCAGAACTCACTCCAAATTATGAAATTGCTGCAGCTTCTTTAGTTCACATGTTGGAAGCTAGATTTGGTAACCTTAACCCCATAATGCAAGTAATGTTTATTAAACTTAAAGATATTGAGGACACTGAAAAAATGGATTTCATTCTGGAAACTTTGCTTAAGGAATTCTATGATGTTGCTAAAGAAGCTAGAAAAGTCTTCAATCGTTTTAATATGCTAGGCTCATGTGTAGATGTTATTGGTACATGAGAAAATATGGACAAAACCAAACCTAATGGGGAGGAAATTAAGATACCAATACCTTTTAAACTTGTAGGAATGCATGAAGCCTTAGAAAAGAAATTTGATTGGATTGTTCCTAAAAACCCGTTTGATGAAAATATTGAACCCAAGAGCATTGAGATAGGATCATCTAGAACTTATTTGGATGAGATACCTTGCCTTGTTGAAGATATTTTTGGTATTAATCTTAATGCTTCTTCATTTGAGAATACTTGATTCTTGCTTCTTATGCCTAGCTCAAAGGCGTTAAAGAAAAGCACTTATTGGGAGATAACCCAAATTTCGTTAGGAATCTTTTGTTGAGTCTTGGAAGTTATTACCTCTGTAATAACCTCTCCTTATCCTTTTTGTGTGGTTTTTGTGCCAAGAGTAACCTCTAATGAGAGAGAAGTAAGACTTGGGAAAGTTGCTGTCCCGAAATAGATTTTGTACATCACTATAAACATTCATGAAATATATCTGTACATCAGATTGAGCTGTAATTTATTGTGCTTCTGCCCCAGGTTGTTATCTAACTTTTGTTAGTTCAACACTTTTCGATTTGAGCAACATAAGGTCTTCGAAAAAATCGGTTTTTACCTGCTGGTCTGTTTTGACACATTTCTGCCATTATTTGCATTTGCCTCTTAATCTCTTTCTCTTTGAGTTCTCTTTGATCACTTGAACTTTTTAAAGGAAGTGCTATAGTATCTTGTGTTTTAATGGAAGTTTTACTTGTGTTAAAACTGAACCAACAGACTTATTATCTTGAGTACACTAATGTTGCTAATGAAGATTGTGTGAAGTTTTGTATGAAGGAAATTTTTAAGTGTAGGGAAGAATAATGTGATAAGATGAAGTATGGACAAAAGCTCAAGCTTGGGGATGCCACCTGTGTCACCCCAAGAAATATCCAAGAAGTACAAGCGTCAAATCTTGGGGATGCCCAAGGCATCCTCTTCTTCATCAATAAAAATCTCAGGTTCTCTTCCAAACACTTCATTTGTATTGTTTCATGCATAGTTGTGTTGTTCTTGGAGCGTCTTCGTTTTTGTTCTTAGTTTTTGTTTGCTTAGTTTGCTGAATAAATTGGTTGGACCCCCGTATTCATACTTTAGTTTTCAAATAAGTTGGTTTGGATTGGAAAAGAGTAGGAAAGTTCATGCTTATAAGTGGTATAAAAGGAGCTTGTTTTTGACTATGGCTTAGGTTTTGTCATGTCATGCTTGGTATTGTTTTGACTTTATGCTTAGTGATTATTGCTGTAGCATGACTTGTTACAAATAATTGAGATTGCTTAATGTGCCTTGAAAGAATCATGCGTTGTTTTAGCATATTAAAGCATAGTATTGTGGTATTATCCTTTAATGCTTTATTTGGGTTGACTTGGCGCATGCTTACACCATGTTAAGACTATACCAAGTCACCATAGCCTCTTTGATCATTTCGTTTTTGACTTTTAATATCACGTTATGCTTTAATTAATAATGTTTTGTCGCTTTGCATGATTATGGCCATTATTGCTCTCTTAGTTGGTCGCTCCCAGTCTTTTGCTAGCCTCCATACCAAGTATGAGTTCCACTCATGCATCCAACTCCAAATAAAGCCAAGTTATTCCAAAGAGTCCACCATACCTACCTATTAGCATTTGCTATTCCAAGTATATTCATGTTTTTATCTACCTTCCGAATTAAACTTGTTATGTGAAAATTAGTGATTAAAGCTCTCACGAACTTGATGGCACACTTTACTTTTCTTGCACTTAATAAACTTGAACCATTGTGCCCATCTATGTTGCGTATATGCTTGCGTTTTGTAAGTTGTGAATTAGCAGAACCATGTTATCATGGGGAACACTTTCAACATTGCACTTTATTTAGTTGATATCATGTTATTTTGCTTATGGATCCCGACGGTGTGAAATGAAAGGGGAGCTTGTAAGGCTCATGGAGTTCGTTTATGTGTTAGAGAAATGCCCGGGCGGCTGGTCTAAGCCATGCCTAATCATGGTGGAAACCTACAGCGTAACCATAGTGAGCAATCTATGAGGCATCCTCTATAAAAAAGCATGTACAAATAGGAAAGAAAAAAAAGAAAAAAGGAAGCCTATGCAAATAGGAAATAAAAGGATGCCGAGATGCTCATTGTCTGCTTGCCTTGTCATTTTGATATGGGGATTCTTCCGTATCATCGGGCAAGGGGTACCCGGTTGGCGGTTCTCTATGATACACATGTACTTACAATGACAAGGACTTACTTGTGACTAAACTTGAGAAGCATGAGGAACGGTCTTTGTAAGTAAGGGGCATGAGATTTTCAGCTTATAACTTCTCAAGCATATCCTCATATTTGTTCACTTTAACCTTAATCACCTAAAGATGCTTATGGTAGGGGTAATGAGAGCTGAAAGCTAATAAGTACCATAATTTTTGGAAGCTCTTTATGAGACTTGAATCCCTGCTTCCTTCTATGAAGGGTCTTTCTTTTACTTTTATGTTGAGTCTCCATCTTCTATCTTTATGCACCTATTAAGAGAGCTTAGTGGTCATTCTTAGTTTAATGTGCATTGTCAGAAAACTTGTTGATTGATGCATACCTTTGGCATTGCTTGTTCTTAAACTATTTGTATCTAGTCACCCTTATGAACTTTGAAGGTGTCCTATGCATTTATGTTTTGCTACACTATGAGGGATAAGATGAATGCTATTCTCATGTTTTCTATATGTGAAACAAACAAACGTCTTTCAAAGCATTGTTATTCATGAATCTTTTGTTTGTACCTATTCATGTTACAACATAGTTGCTATGTCTTATTGTTAGAACTATATCTTTCATGCTATGTTAAAGTACTATGATCCTAGCTATCAATGTTTTATAAATACCTTGATCAAGATTGTGATGGTGCATGTCACCTCAAAAATTATTCTTCTTTTTTATCACTTACCTACTCGAGGACGGGGAATGTTCGTTTGCGGTACCAAACTTGGTGGGTGAGCGCACCGCGGTACTCGAGTTGTCATCAATCGTGCGGAGGGGCCATAGTAGATTCGCCAATTGTCCAGAAGGGCCAAATGGGGGTGAATACAAATCTAACGGCCAAACGATCGTTTGAACCAGACGAAAAACGGTTGAACTCAAATACCGCCGTTAGGTCAACTCTTCTTGGCCCGCCATGTCAGTAGTCCCCGTTATATTTTGCGGCCGTGGACTAGCTTACCCCTGCATGGACCAGATCCCTGAGTGGACCAGATCTATTTCTTTGTTCTGCTCTGGTCTTCTCCCCTGCTCCCCTCCCCAAAACATTTGCTCAGCTCCGGTTGCTCGTCTCAGATCAGAGCTCGCACTTGCTCTAATTTGCGTCCCCACCATGTACGGTCAACCTCCCATGCCTCTAATCAAAGCTCGCAGCCGTCGCTGTTGCATCGTCCACCTTATCGGAGCTTCGCGTCCCCGGACTAATATCTTGCCTCTGGCTAGTCCTTCTCGCACGGCGGAGCGCGTCCCGTCGGGCGATCCAGGCCGGCGACCGGCCTAGGGAAGTTGCGTGCTGCCCTGCACCCTAGGCATGGTAGCCCTGACACAGCAGTTCGACGACCACGCTCTCATGGCCACCGTATTGGGCGTCCGTCCCGCCGTGTCGCCGACAGAGTTGCTGTCGGCTTTCAGGTCTCGTTTTGGGATTAGACGAAATGAGGTCAACATTGAGGTATGCGCGCTGCCATTTGATTTTTTTGTCCGGTTCGAGCCCAACTCAGACACCGAGCACATTCTGCATTCCTCCCGTTCTTTCGAGTGCTGTGGGGAGAAAATGAGCTTCATGCGTTGGCATCGCGCCTGTGGGTGGGACGATCGCTTGGGGCAGCTTCGTTTCTTCTCCAAACTCGGCTTTGACGGCCTCCCATTGGATGCTTGGGAGCCGGAGGCCCTCAAGCAGGTAGTCAGTACCCTTGGCGGCGAGCTGGTGGAAATCGTGCCACCGAGCGACAGATGGGTAATCGAGGTAAAGGCGTGGTTGAAAGATCCTAACGCTGTTCCTAAGATGTACGAGGTGCAGATTCCAAGCAGGGCAGGGCGACAGCTTTGCTGGAAGCACCCGGTCATCATCCACCTGGAGGAGGTTCTGGAATCGGTACATGGCATTCAGGGCCCCGAAGAGGCTGCCAGAAAGCGTCCTCGTCGCCTGCAATGTTGGCATGGAAGGATCGATGGCACAGGACCACCACCGTTTAGCGATTTGCCGCATACGCCGGTGGGGGACCGGGCTTGGACGAGCTGGTGGTTCTGATATCCCTCGAGTGAAGACAGAGCTCTAGTGAATTGTTGTGGTATGTGTGGCTAATGAATTTGTAGTATGGAGAGCGTAGCAGGAAGTTAGCATCGACTAAAAATGTGTAATAGTTTGAATTGATGTAGTACGTGTGTGTAATAGTTTGAAGTAGTATGTGTGTGTAATAGTTTGAATCGATGTAGTATGTGTGGGTAATGAATTTGATGTAGTGTGTGTGTAATAGTTTAAATCGATGTAGTTGAACACCGTGCTTTATAATTTCTGTGAATAACCAAGGACAACCTCATGAAAAGAGGGTGGTCTGGCAATGAGCAATGTCAATTCCGTGGATGCCAGGAAAATGTAGTCCATCTCCTCTTCAAGTACAAGGTAGCTACATTTGTAACACATTGAACTGCAGGACCATTTTGCAGGCAACACAAGACAAAGGAAAAATGGTTTATAGCACAGACAGCAGACACAAAATCTATAGTCTGGGATAAAAAGATGCCAGTTAACTGGATTGAACCACGACTAGTAATTGAAGGAAATAGATACTTGATAGTATTTGCTTACAACAGTAGTAATTCCATACAAAAGGGTCTTATACCTGTACAAAAGTGGGCTAAACTTCCTACTAGTTTGTAGAACAATTCGTCAGCATTTCATCTACAAAAGCCATTCTTCAGTCTGAACTTAACTATTCTACACTAAAGAAACTACAGATCTCCACCAGAAAAGTTGGTTGGCCAATTGCCTTGAGAGGACATAAGTTCTTTGATCATTTAACCCAAACTGATCTATTGCCTTCCCGCCAAACTACAAGAAATCTGCATCGTTCATGCACGAGCGATTTGCATGCGCCAGTCCCGGTTCAGTTGGACCATCCGCGCCGCCACAACGATTTCTTCGAAACTGAAATTTGGCATCTCCTTCTCGGGATCGTAGGTCCATGTGAACTCGAACCTGAATTCCGGGGCTGAGCTGATGCCCGCCACCGGCTCTGGTTGTCGAACAATCCAGCATGCTGAGTATAGACGCTTGGTCGCCGCCACGGTACAGCCTCCGACGGTGCATAGGATGGAGCGTCTTTGCCGCAGACGGCATGCTCCCAGCCTCCCCCACTGAGGTAAGGTAGTCCGTGCCGAAGCATGGACGTGAGAGTTCCTAGACCTTGGCGCTGCCCTGTTCGAGGGTGTGTACCCTCGGCGGCGGCATGCTCTTGTGAACGATTTGATACGTACCTTGTTCCCACTGCCTAGAGCATGCTGTAATGCCGCCGCGTGATTTCTCCACATCGCTCTCTTGGCCCTTCTTGCCGCATCTGGCGCCGACAACGTCGCAGTCGCCGCCGCGGCTGATTTGGCACATTCGGGGAAATCATCCGCCTGGTAGGGCAATGGGAGACTAGCCTTGAAGTAGAGCTTCATGGCCTGCCTTAGAGGGGCTAAATGCCCCAGTTTCGGTGGCTGCTTAGGCGGGGCCATGTTACCCTAGTTGGTGCGGTGAGGAGGAGCTGCGCAAGGTGAACTGTGGTTAGTCAGAGAAGGGGAGTGAAAAACTGATAGTAGGTTTGGACTACGGGCACGCGTGAAAATAACCATTTCCCATTTCCTTAGATGGTAATAATTCGACACTCGTTGCATTAACAGCTCAATCTTTATTTCTCTTCTCAGCACAAGAGTGCGAACGTATTAAAAAAGATAGGTCATGGCTATCCACCTCATCAGGCAATATACCAGGATAGGTAGGAGACGGGACCGGGTTTTATTTTAGAAATGTTGACGACTGTGCCCTTATGTTTATACAATATTATTTATATGCCACCATGTACCTTCGAGTGTATCAACACCATCAGAAATAGGGGATAACGACGTGGCGTGTTTTCTTTTTTTTAAAGGGCATCAGAAACAGGGGATGCCGACGTGGCATGTTTTCTGACTGGCGGGCCCGCCCACTCCACCTTCGACGGCGCGCATCCCAAGTTCGAGGGGTGGTGCCGCCCACCAACACATTATTGTGCAATTTTCCATGTGGAACCCGAATTCCGGCAATGAGCTAATGCCCATGTCGAACACCGAGAATTCTGAAAGAAGCTACTAAAAATAAATACTTTGAATTCTGAAAGTACTAAATTTAAATACATTACAATTTTGTCTGAAAGGTAATACGACATCGCTCATCGAAATAATATAAATACAGACAAATTTCTACTTGAAAAATAGTCCTGAAAATGCTAGCAAATAACCTAGGATGAATATAGGATTCATTCTCCCTATATATTTCAATGCCTAGCGTCTACGCAGCAACACATGTTCAGAGAACTCTCTCCGTCTGCAGTGTGCTGCCAGTATCTCGTCCAGAGGGTAAGTCCTCGGTGTATGTTCCAGACTTAAGCCATACATTACCATTGTTGGTTCCTCTTCCTAGGCTTGAACCTCATGATCGTACAGTCTGATAAAATTCCTGTAGTATATGCAACCGGGTTTGACTGTGGGGTGTAACCTGGTGTCAATGGAGATAGACCGATTGTAACCAAAGAAGAGGGCACGACTTCCAATGTCACCTACGGCCTCGAGAGAGCGGTTCTCCGTGTGCACCCGGTACAACACCGGTTGCCCTTTGGCGAAATCCCCGTTCAACACAAGAAGCAGATCACCATCTGACTCCACAAGGTAAAATTTGTAGGTTCCGCGTACCTGTTCAAAGACTGGGGCCGAAATTATTTTGGCCATCGTGATGTTTCGGCGCTTTGCTAATCGGATGTTGGTCGACAAGATGTCTCCATTCTCAAGTAATGCATATACTTCCCCTCGGAATGCCGTCATGCAGACCAGAAGCATATCAGGAGGTGGTGAATACAATCCTTCTCCAAATGATCCATTGATTTGCCCCGTTGGGGTGCTCTCATCGGCCCATGCACTATGATCTGGATAATCAGTGCAAACGAACACCATCGTCGGGGACTTCGTCACGACGATAGATTGCAGAATATCAGATGGTATGTGTGCTTGAAACTCAGTGTTAGACTTATGAGTGATTGGGTTCAGAAGCCGAATCTGGTACGGCTCCACCCTCTGAGCAAGCACGATGACGCCACGAGAAACACCGACGAAGTAGAATCTTTTGGAAGAAGAGGGCATCAGTTAGCACTAAGATGTTTACAATGGAAAATACCAATAAATATCGGATGTGAATGTGAACCTGCGATGGACATCCATTAGATTTATCCTGAAGCAACAACCAATGGCGAGGTTGAGGAAGGTGAAGTCGCCAACGTCTGGAAGTGTGTGATCTATCATGATCTAGTTGTTGAGATGGAATTCGGGCACCTTTAAACTGTGGCGCCAATCGGTGCAGACTTCCCGACAAGCAGTATAGGTGTCGACGTACTCCTCTTTCTCCAGCAAATAGTCGGCGATCTTGCGAAGTGGGTCGGCCGGGAGATCGGACCAGTTCCTCTTCATCCGGCTATTGGCCATGGCTTACGTGCGGGATGTTTTGATCGAGGAAGAAAGAAGAACTACCCCTGCGAGGAGAAGAAGAAGAGGATAACAGACGAGGGAGACGAAGCGGAACTGCCACTGCAAGGAGACGAGGAGACGAAGCGGAACTGCCACCACGAGGAGACGGGGGAGAAGAAGCGGAACTGCCAATTTAAGTTTGGATCAACGGGCTTTTTTCGGAACTAGCGCGTGAACCAGCCATGCACTGGATGCAAGTTTTGATCAAACAGACTGACATGTGGGACCTGCTAAAAAATTCCGTGAAGTGCTCCCCATGCATAGTGCGCTGACAGGTGGCATGTTTTCTGACTGGTGGGCCCGCCCCTTCCACCTTTGACGACACGCGTCCCAGGTTCGAGGGTGGTGCCAGCCACCAACACATTATTGTGCAATTTTCCATGCTTTGTCACAACCAGCTCCGCTCCTCTCCTCTGCTCCTGCCGCCGCCACTCCGCTCAACATGCACCGCCTGCTGCCCCTTGGGCTGCTGCCCTCCGCCTCCCTCCCTCGCCATCCTCACATCCCTCCTCCCCTCCTCGCCTGTCTCCTTGCCACCGCCCATCGCCCAGGCGCGTCTAGAAACAAAAACTGAGATTCGGCCGTTAGGTTAGGGGACCAACAACGCTGGTGATCCAGATCCCGCTCGGAGATGGATCCTGTGAGGCTTGAGAGCACAGATATGGGTCCTGCGCAGCTAGAGAGCACGAAATCTCCTTCAAGTCTTGAGAGCACAGAGGACAACAAAACGGGGGGAGAGGAAGCGGGGTGCAGAGCTCTAGAGGTATGGAGCCCAGAGAAGGTGCCGTGCGTCCACATTGAAGGGTAAGAACTGTGATTCCTTTCCTGCATACCCCAATTAGCGTTTCTAGTCCCGTGGTGATGGCAAGGATATGTGTTGGTAACCGCAGGACGTCTGTACAGCTTGTACTTGAGCATGATGCTTTGTCAATCGAGCATGAAGGCACTGAAACGTGTGGCAGTGCGGATGATGATGAGAAAGCATATCCATACGTGGCTGCTGACCCTGATAGGATGGAGAGTAGGGAATATTTGGTTGATTCGAACTTTGAGCCTGACTATGGGACTAATGAGGAAGCGGAATGTGAAGATGTGAAAATGGGATGTAGATACGACGATGAAGACGTGGATAGGCCAGTGATACACTTTGACAGGGGCAATCCTACAATTGATGAGGGGATTGTCTTTGATAATGTGGAGGACTGCAGATATGCGGTTGCAACCTATGCAATCAGAGTTGGGTTCGAATTTATCATTGAAAAGAGCGACAAAAAGAGATTTAGGGTGCACTGTAGGGAAAGTAATGTGTGTAAATGGAGATTACATGCATCTCCAATGCGGGGTGGACACCCATTTCAGGTTGCAATAGCTACATTTAGTTTCAGTCTTTCTCATATTTATTCTGCTGATAACTAGCTCTGAATTATTTGGATTCTTATCGAATGCAGATCAAAGTAAACACGAAGAAACACAACTGCCCTAATACTTCTTTAAGTGGTAAAATTAGACCGGCGACTACCAAGTGGATTGTCACATCGTACTTGATCGAGTGAGGCAGGATCATAACATTGGACCTGCTGAACTCAGAGCAAAGATTAGCAAAAAGTTTAATGTTCTGATTCCTTATCACAGAGTCTTTGATGGGAAGGAGATGGCTCTAGACTTCATTCAAGGCAAGTGGAATGACAGTTTTCATATGTTGTATAGTTTCAAAGCTCAGGTAGAGAAAACATCACCTGGTAGTGTTGTTGACATCGATTACGAGGTTGTGAAAGGGAGAGAAAAGGTCTCGAGGGGGGTCAGGTATAAGCATGCAAATAAGATATGCTTCAGGAGATGTTTTTGTCTACCTGAAGGCATGTTGGAAGGGGTTCCTAGACGGCTGCAGGCCATACTTGGCAATAGGCGCAACTTCTTTAACAGGGAAGTTCAGGGGACATGTTGCTTCTGCTTGTGCTTTGGACGCGCATAATTGGCTTCTACCCGTAGCTTATGCTGTTCTTGAGGGTGAATCAAATGAAAGCTGGACATGGTTCATGCAGAGACTACGGGAAGTAATTGGTCACCCTGAAGGCTTGGTGATACACACAGGTGCATCCGAGGGTCTTGAGAATGCTGTTGATGCTGTGTTTCCTGGGGTTGAGCATAGGGAATGCATGCGACACCTCGCTACTAACTTCATGAAGAAGTTCAAAGGAAAGATCTTTGAAGAGGACTTGTGGTGATCAGCATACACATACATCCCAAGCATGCATGCTACTTACTTGCAGAACATGTATGTAGTGCCAAAGGTGAAAAAATACCTTGAGGAACACCACACCAAGCTATGGGCCAGAAGCAAGTTTGGTGAGTTAAGCAAGGTGGATTTTGTATGCAATAATTTGGCAGAGAGTTTCAATGATAAGATTTCAGGCATGAAGACACTTGGAATTGTTATTTTGTTGGATGCAATAAGACAGTGCATAATGGTGAAGATAGATTTAAGTCAAAGAATTTGTGCAAGAAAAATTTTAGGCCATAAAATAGTTCCAAAGGTGGTTATGTTACTGAATGCAAGAACCAGGGCAATGAGAATGATAAAGATGAGGGTGGTCAGAAGTTCCAGAACATTGGCTGAGGTTTATGCAGAATACAAGCATGGAAGTGAACGGAGGTACACTATAGACATTGGAAACAAGACTTGTTCATGCAGGCAGTGGCAGATTACTGGTCTGCCATGTCACCATGAAATTTACTTCATCTTAAAGCTTAGAGGTAACGGGGCTGAAATAGAGAACTATGTCGACAACTATTTCTCCGTGGACAAGTTTGCTGCAACTTATGCAGAAAACGTACCACCTATGGCCGATGAAAATGATTGGGAGACTGTCGATCCAGGGTTCAAACTTCAACCACCAGTTCTTAGGAGGCCACCTAGGAGGCCTAGAAAGCTAAGGATTGAAGCCTCCACCGATAAATGTCCAAGGCTAGGAGCTAGGAAAAGAAAAGGCGGACGTTGTGGCAGATTTGGCCATATCAAGAGGTTGTGCAAAAACCCAGTTACACATGCTATTGTCCCTGTTCACACCCCGTTGGTAGAAAATGAGGCTTCTCAGCCAGAACTGGCGGAAGAGCAGCGCGAAGACGATGATGAGCACTCGAAGGAAAACGTACATAAGCAATCAATTTATGAAGAAGTGGAGGTGCCGGCGAGAAAAGGGTGTGAAAAGAAACAAAAGGGTAAGCGGAACAGGGAGGAAAGGGCAAATAATGGAGGTGTATTAGAATATTAAGAAGTTACAGGGGTGATTGAGGATGTTCTTGAGGATCTTTCGACTAACTGCAGGAGAAATAATAAACCCTGCCAATTTCATCTTTGTACGATTCTCCGGACGAAAGGTAAGCTTAAAAACTGTTTTATTTGCCATTTTATCATTTTTTATCCTCATCAACTGATGCTTAATGCAGCGTGGGCTAGCAGACTAATAAGAGGAGCAGAAAGATGCGGGCACAGTAACATCGTATGTTGAATTATATCATTGAAACTAAACTAGCCGTGTCGTCCTTATTTATATCTAGCGCGTGCAACGTGTCTGTGATGGGGTCATGTGGACCAGATTACATTTTTTAAAATATTATTACATTAATTTTTTACCTGCGTTTGAACGCGGCTACTAGTTCCCATCTCCCTTGCATTCCCATCTCCTCTAGCGCACTCCAGAATTATGGTTGTGCCATCAAGTAGCAGAGTCAGCGTATTGTCCCATCAAGTATGTACGCAATGACTTTGTTTGTTCAGAATTTGACGACTTTTGATTAGTTTGAAAGACAGAGAAACCTAAAACATGTATCTAGACATGTTTTGGGTATAGACACATTTATTAAATATCTAAAAAACCTAAGTCAGTTATATCTGGACCAGAGTAGTACACTATTACAACGATCCCTTCTCCTCTGGCGCACTCCAAATTACGGCTGTGCCATCAAGTGCTGGGAGCAGAGTCAGCGTATTGTCCCATCAGATATGCCAGGGAACGTGCGAACTTTATTTTCAGGATCGGACGAGTTTCGATCGACTAGTTTCAAAGAAAAAGACAACTAAAACATGGCCAACATATATAGATTATGACGATAATCGACCATGACTCAAGTGACCCAGATCCAAAGAGCGCATTAAGATACTGTACATAGATTATGACGATCTGATTTTCGGCCCCGAGGTTAAGGGGATAAGGGCAAGGATGTAGGCCCAGCGTAGTTGCCACGGCCAATCAGTTCGCAGAACAGACTTCTCGAGGATCGCCCTCACGAAGGACATCACTATTGTCCATGCACCCTGATCCAACGCCGCCTAACAATCGGGGATCGGGTCTTCTAGAAGCCCAGAGCGGTTGATGGTTAGTTCTGTGTCCCGATTGTTTGTGGCCAACGGCGGTAGTTGAAAATAATACACATTTCAATGACACTGGTGGATCCATGTGTGGTATCTAAAGAGAACACACACCTAATGACTCTGGTTGTTGTTAGTAAAAAGAGCACACAAGCAATGACACTGGTGGATCCATATGTGGTATGTGAAAAGAACACACATGCAATGACTCTAGTTGTTGTTAGTGAAAAGAACACACATGCAATGACACTGGTGGATCCATGTGTGGTCTCTAAAAAGAACACACATTTCAATGACACTAGTGGATCCATATGTGGTATGTGAAAAGAACACAAATGTGAATGACTCAGTTGTTGTTACTAAAAAGAACACACATGCAATGACACTGGTGGATCCATGTGTGGTCTCTGAAGAGAACACACATTTCAATGACTCTGGTTGTTGTTAGTAAAAGAGCACACATGCAATGACACTAGTGGATCCATATGTGGTATGTGAAAAGAACACACATGCAATGACTCTGGTTGTTGTTACTAAAAAGAACACACATGCAATGACACTGGTGGATCCATGTGTGTTCTCTGAAGAGAACACACATGCAATGACTCTGGTTGTTGTTAGTTAAAAGAGCACACATGCAATGACACTGTTGGATCCATGTATGGATTGTGAAGAGAACACACATTTCAATGACACTGGTGGATCCATATGTGGTATGTGAGAAGAACAGTCATGAAATGACTCAAGTGGTTGTTAGTAAAAAGAACACACATGCAATGACACTGGTGGATCCATAGGTGGATTGTGAAAAGAGCACACATGCAATGACACTGGTGGATCCATGTGTGGTCTCTCAGGAGAACACACATGCAATGACTCTGGTTGTTATTAGTGAAAAGAACATACATACAATGACACTGGTGGATCCATGTGTGGTCTCTAAAGAGAACACACATTTCAATGACACTGGTGGATCCATATGTGGTATGTGAAAAGAACACACATGCAATGAATCTGGTTGTTTTTACTAAAAAGAACACACATGCAATGACACTGGTGGATCCATAGGTGGTATGTGAGAAGAACACACATTTCAATGACTCTGGTTGTTGTTACTAAAAAGAACACACATGCAATGACTCTGGTGGATCCATAGGTGGATTGTGAAAAGAGCACACATGCAATGACTCTGGTTGCTGTTAGTGAAAAGAGCACACATGCAATGACACTGGTGGATCCATATGTGGTATGTGAAAAGAATACACATGCAATGACTCTGGTTGTTGTTACTATAAAGAACACACATGCAATGACACTGGTGGATCCATGTGCATGCAATGCCTCTGGTTGTTGTTAGTGAAAAGAGCACACATGCAATGACACTAGTGGATCCATAGGTGGTATGTGAAAAGAACACACATTTTAATGACTCGGTTGTTGTTAGTAAAAAGAACACAAAGGCAATGACACTGGTGGATCCAAAGATGGATTGTGAAAAGAGCAAACATTTCAATGACTCTGGTTGTTGTTAGTAAAAAGAACACACATGCAATGACACTGGTGCATCCATGTGCGGTCTCTGAAGAGAACACACATGCAATGACTCTGGTTGGTGTTAGTAAAAAGAGCACACATGCAATGACACTAGTGGATCCATGTGTGGATTGTGAAGAGAACACACATGCAATGACGGTGGTTGATCCATAGGTGGTATGTGAAAAGAACACACATTTCAATGACTCAGTTGTTGTTACTAAAAAGAACACACATGCAATGACACTGGTGGATCCAAAGGTGGATTGTGAAAAGAGCACACATTTCAATGACTCTGGATGTTGTTAGTAAAAAGAACACACATGTAATCACACAGGTGGATCCATGTGTGGTCTCTGAAGAGAACACACATGCAATAACTTTGGTTCTTGTTTGTAATATATAGTATGTGACACTCGTGGATCCATATGTAGTATGTGAAAAGAACACACATGCAATGACTCTGGTTGTTGTTACTAAAAAGAACACACATGCAATGACACTGGTGGATCCATAGGTGGTATGTGAAAAGAACACACATTTCAATGACTCTGGTTGTTGTTAGTAAAAAGAACACACATGCAATGACACTAGTTGATCCATGTGTGGTCTCTGAAGAGAACACACATGCAATGACTCTGGTTGTTGTTATTAAAAAGAGCGCACATGCAATGACACTGGTGGATCCATATGTGGTATGTGAAAAGAACACACATGCAATGACTCTGTTTGTTGTTACTAAAAAGAACACACATGCAATGACACTAGTGGATCCATGTGTGGTCGCTGAAGAGAACACACATGCAATGACTCTGGTTGTTGTTAGTAAAAAGAACACACATGCAATGACACTAGTGGATCCATGTGTGGTCTCTAAAGAGAACACACATGCAATGACTCTGGTTGTTGTTAGCAAAAAGAGCACACATGCAATGACACTGGTGGATCCAAAGGTGGATTGTGAAAAGAGCACACATGCAATGACTCTAGTTGTTGTTACTAAAAAGAACACACATGCAATGACTCTGGTGGATCCATGTGTGGTCTCTAAAGAGAACACACATGCAATGACTCTGGTTGTTGTTAGTAAAAGAGCACACATGCAATGACACTGGTGGATCCATATGTGGTATGTGAAAAGAGCATAGATGTAATGACTCTGGTTGTTGTTACTAAAAAGAACACACATGCAATGACTCTGGTGGATCCATGTGTGTTCTCTGAAGAGAATACACATGCAATGACTCTGGTTGTTGTTAGTTAAAAGAGCACACATGCAATGACACTATTGGATCCATGTATGGATTGTGAAGAGAACACACATTTCAATGACACTGGTGGATCCATATGTGGTATGTGAGAAGAACAGTCATGAAATGACTGAAGTTGTTGTTAGTAAAAAGAACACACATGCAATGACACTGGTGGATCCATAGGTGGATTGTGAAAAGAGCACACATGCAATGACACTGGTGGATCCATGTGTAGTCTCTCAAGAGAACACACATGCAATGACTCTGGTTTTATTAGTGAAAAGAACATATATACAATGACACTGGTGGATCCATGTGTGGTCTCTGAAGAGAACACACATTTCAATGACACTGGTGGATCCATATGTGGTATGTGAAAAGAACACGCATGCAATGACTCTGGTTGTTTCTACTAAAAATAACACACATGCAATGACACTGGTGGATCCATAGGTGGTATGTGAGAAGAATACACATTTCAATGACTCTGGTTGTTGTTACTATAAAGAACACACATGTAATGACTCTGGTGGATCCATAGGTGGATTGTGAAAAGAGCACACATGCAATGACTCTGGTTGTTGTTAGTGAAAAGAGCACACATGCAATGACACTGGTGGATCCATATGTGGTATGTGAAAAGAATACACATGCAATGACTCTGGTTGTTGTTACTATAAAGAACACACATGCAATAACACTGGTGGATCCATGTGTGGTCTCTGAAGAGAACACACATGCAATGCCTCTGGTTGTTGGTAGTGAAAAGAGCACACATGCAATGCCACTGGTGGATCCATAGGTGGTACGTGAAAAGAACACACATTTTAATGACTCGGTTGTTGTTAGTAAAAAGAACACAAATGCAATGACACTGGTGGATCCAAAGATGGATTGTGAAAAGAGCACACATTTCAATGACTCTGGTTGTTGTTAGTAAAAAGAACACACATGCAATGACACTGGTGCATCCATGTGTCGTCTCTGAAGAAAACACACATGCAATGACTCTGGTTGGTGTTAGTAAAAAGAGCACACATGCAATGACACTGGTGGATCCATGTGTGGATTGTGAAGAGAACACACATGCAATGACACTGGTTGATCCATAGGTGGTACGTGAAAAGAACACACATTTCAATGACTTAGTTGTTGTTAGTAAAAAGAACACACATGCAATGACATTGGTGGATCCAAAGGTGGATTGTGAAAAGACCACACATTTCAATGACTCTGGTTGCTGTTAGTAAAAAGAACACACATGCAATGACTCTGGTTGTTGTTAGTAAAAAGAACAGACATTTCAATGACACTCGTGGATCCATATGTAGTATGCGAAAAGAACACACATGCAATGACTCTGGTTGTTGTTACTAAAAAGAACACACATGCAATGACACTGGTGGATCCATAGGTGGTATGTGAAAAGAACACACATTTCAATGACTCTGGTTGTTGTTAGTAAAAAGAACACACATGCAATGACACTAGTTGATCCATGTGTGGTCTCTGAAGAGAACACACATGCAATGACACTGGTGGATCCATATGTGGTATGTGAAAAGAACACACATGCAATGACTCTATTTGTTGTTACTAAAGAGAACACACATGCAATGACACTTGTGGATCCATGTGTGGTCTCTGAAGAGAACACACATGCAATGACTCTGGTTGTTATTAGTAAAAAGAACACACATGCAATGAAACTAGTGGATCCATAGGTGGTATGTGAAAAGAGCACACATGCAATGACACTGGTGGATCCATATGTGTTATGTGAAAAGAACACACACAATGACTCCGGTTGTTGTTAGTGAAAAGAACATACATGCAATGACACTGGTGGATCCATGTGTGGTCTCTGAAGAGAACACACATTTCAATGACACTGGTGGATCCATATGTGGTATGTGAAAAGAACACACATGCAATGACTCGAGTTGTATTTACTAAAAAGAACACACATGCAATGACACTGGTGGATCCATAGGTGGTATGTGAAGAGAACACACATTTCAATGACTCTGGTTGTTGTTACTAAAAAGAACACACATGCAATGACACTGGTGGATCCATAGGTGGATTGTGAAAAGAGAACGCATGCAATGCCACTAGTGGATTCATATTTGGTTTGTGGAAATAACACACATGCAATGACTCTGGTTGTTGTTAGTGAAAAGAACACACATGTAATGACACTGGTAGATCCATGTGTGGGCTCTGAAGAGAACACACATTTCAATGACACTGGTGGATCCATATGTGGTATGTGAAAAGAACACACATGCAATGATTCTGGTTGTTGTTACTAAAAAGAACACACATGCAATGACACTTGTGGATCCATATGTCGTATGTCAGAAGAACACACATTTCAATGACTCTGGTTGTTGTTACTAAAAAGAACACACATGCAATCACACTGGTGGATCCATGTGTGGTCTCTGAAGAGAACACACATGCAATGACTCTGGTTGTTGTTAGTAAAAAGAACACACATTTCAATGACACTGGTGGATCCATATGTGGTATGTGAAAAGAACACACATGCAATGACTCTGGTTGTTGTTACTATAAAGAACACACATGCAATGACACTGGTGGATCCATGTGTGGTCTTCGAAGAGAACACACATGCAATAACTCTGGTTGTTGTTAGTAAAAAGAACACACATGCAATGAGTCTGGTTGTTGGTAGTGAAAAGAGCACACATGCAATGACACTGGTGGATCCATAGGTGGTATGTGAAAAGAACACACATTTTAATGACTCAGTTGTTGTTAGTAAAAAGAACAAAAATGCAATGACACTAGTGGATCCAAAGATGGATTGTGCAAAGAGCACACATTTCCATGACTCTGGTTGTTGTTAGTAAAAAGAACACACATGCAATGACACTGGTGGATCCATGTGTGGTCTCTGAAGAGAACACACATGCAATGACTCTGGTTGTTGTTAGTAAAAAGAGCACACATGCAATGACACTGCTGGATCCATGTGTGGATTGTGAAGAGAACACACATGCAATGACACTGGTTGATCCATAGGTGGATTGTGAAAAGAGCACACATTTCAATGACTCTGGTTGTTGTTAGTAAAAAGAACACACATGCAATCACACTGGTGGATCCATGTGTGGTCGCTGAAGAGAACACACATGCAATGACACTGGTGGATCCATGTGTGGTCTCTGAAGAGAAGACACATTTCAATGACACTGGTGGATCCATATGTGGTATGTGAAAAGAACACACATGAAATGACTCTTGTTGTTTGTACTAAAAAGAACACACATGCAATGACACTGGTGGATCCATAGGTGGTATGTGAAAAGAACACACATTTAAATGACTCTGGTTGTTGTTACAAAAAAAACACACAAGCAATGACACTGGCGGATCCATAGGTGGATTGTGAAAAGAGAACGCATGCAAAGCCACTGGTGGATCCATATTTGGTTTGTGGAAATAACACACATGCAATGACTCTGGTTGTTGTTAGTGAAAAGAACACACATGTAATGACTCTGGTGGATCCATGTGTGGTATCTGAAGAGAACACACATTTCAATGACACTGGTGGATCCATATGTGGTATGTGAAAAGAACACACATGCAATGACTCTGGTTGTTGTTACTAAAAAGAACACACATGCAATGACACTGGTGGATCCATATGTGGTATGTGAGAAGAACACACATTTCAATGACTCTGGTTGTTGTTACTAAAAAGAACACACATGCAATCACACTGGTGGATCCATGTGTGGTCTCTGAAGAGAACACACATGCAATGACTCTAGTTGTTGTTAGTAAAAAGAAAACACATTTCAATGACACTGGTGGATCCATATGTGGTATGTGAAAAGAACACACATGCAATGACTCTAGTTGTTGTTACTAAAAAGAACACACATGCAATGACACTGGTGGATCCATAGGTGGTATGTGAAAAGAACGCACATTTCAATGACTCTGGTTGTTGTTAGTAAAAATAACACACATGCAATGACACTGGTGGATCCATGTGTGGTCTCTGAAGAGAACACACATGCAATGACTCTGGTTGTTGTTATTAAAAAGAGTGCACATGCAATGACACTGGTGGATCCATATGTGGTATGTGAAAAGAACACACATGCAATGACTCTGTTTGTTGTTACTAAAAAGAACACACATGCAATGACACTAGTGGATCCATGTGTGGTCTCTGAAGACAACACACATGCAATGACTCTGGTTGTTGTTAGTAAAAAGAACACACATGCAATGACACTGGTGGATCCATAGGTGGTATGTGAAAAGAGCACACATGCAATGACAATGGTGGATCCATAGGTGGTATGTGAAAAGAACACACATTTCAATGACTCTGGTTGTTGTTACTAAAAAGAACACACATGCAATGAAACTGGTGGATCCATAGGTGGATTGTGAAAAGAGAACGCATGCAATGCCACTAGTGGATCCATATTTGGTTTGTGGAAATAACACACATGCAATGACTCTGGTTGTTGTTAGTGAAAAGAACACACATGTAATGACACTGGTGGATCCATGTGTGGTCTCTGAAGAGAACTCACATTGCAATGAGACTCGTGGATCCATATGTGGTATGTGAAAAGAACACACATGCAATGACTCTGGTTGTTGTTACTAAAAAGAACACACATGCAATGACACTGGTGGATCCATATGTGGTATGTGAGAAGAACACACATTTCAATGACTCTGGTTGTTGTTACTAAAAAGAACACACATGCAATCACACTGGTGGATCCATGTGTGGTCTCTGAAGAGAACACACATGCAATGACTCTGGTTGTTGTTAGTAAAAATAACACACATTTCAATGACACTAGTGGATCCATATGTGGTATGTGAAAAGAACACACATGCAATTACACTGGTGTATCCATATTTGGTTTGTGGAAATAACACACATGCAATGACTCTAGTTGTTGCTAGTGAAAAGAACACACATGCAATGACTCTGGTTGTTGCTAGTGAAAAGAACACACATGCAATGACACTGGTGGATCCATGTGTTGTCTCTGAAGAGAATACACATTTCAATGACACTGGTGGATCCATATGTGGTATGTGAAAAGAACACACATGCAATGACTCTACTTGTTGTTAGTAAAAAGAACACACATGCAATGACACTGGTGGATCCATAGGTGGTATATGAAAAGTACACACATTTCAATGACTCTGGTTGTTGTTACTAAAAAGAACACACATGCAATGACACTGGTGGATCCATAGGTGGATTGTGAAAAGAGCACACATGCAATGCCACTGGTGGATCCATATTTGGTTTGTGGAAATAACACACATGCAATGGCTCTGGTTGTTGTTAGTGAAAAGAACACACATGTTATGACACTGGTGGATCCAAATGTGGTCTCTAAAGAGAACACACGTTTCAATGACACTGGTGGATCCATATGTGGTATGTGAAAAGAACACACATGCAATGACTCTGGTTGTTGTTACAAAAAAGAACAAACATGCAATGACACTGGTGGATCCATAGGTGGTATGTGAGAAGAACACACATTTCATTGACTCTGGTTGTTGTTAGTAAAAAGAACACACATGCAATGAAACTGGTGGATCCATTGGTGGATTGTGGAAAGAGCACACATCCAATGACTCTGTTGTTAGTAGAAAGAACACACATGCAATTACATCAGGATCCATGTGGTATCTAAAGAGAACACACATGCAATGACTCTGGTTGTTGTTAGTAAAAAGTGCACACATGCAATGACACTGGTGGATCCATGTGTGGTCTCTGAAGAGAACACACATGCAATGACTCTGGTGGATCCATATGTGGTATGTGAAAAGAACACACATGCAATGACTCTGGTTGTTTTTACTAAAAAGAACACACATGCAATGCCACTGGTGGATCCATATTGGGTTTGTGGAAATAACACACATGCAATGACTCTGGTTGTTGTTAGTGAAAAGAACACACATGCAATGACACTGGTGGATCCATGTGTGGTCTCTGAAGAGAACACACATTTCAATGACACTGGTAGATCCATATGTGGTATGTGAAAAGAACACACATGCAATGACTCTGGTTGTTGTTACTAAAAAGAACACACATGCAATGACATTGGTGGATCCATGTGTGGTCTCTGAAGAAAACAGACATTTCAATGACACTGGTGGATCCATATGTGGTATGTGAAAAGAACACACATGCAATGACTCTGGTTGTTGTTACTAAAAAGACACACATGCAATGACACTGGTGGATCCATGTGTGGTCTCTGAAGAGAACACACATTTCAATGACTCTGGTTGTTGTTAGTGAAAAGAACACACATGCAATGACACTGGTGGATCCATAGGTGGATTGTGAAAAGAGCACACATTTCAATGACACTAGTGGATCCATATGTGGTATGTGAAAAGAACACACATTTCAATGACTCTGGTTGTTGTTAGTGAAAAGAACACACATGCAATGACACTGGTGGATCCATGTGTGGATTGTGAAGAGAACACACATGCAATGACACTGGTTGATCCATAGGTGGTACGTGAAAAGAACACACATTTCAATGACTCAGTTGTTGTTAGTAAAAAGAACACACATGCAATGACATTGGTCGATCCAAAGGTGGATTGTGAAAAGAGCACACATTTCAATGACTCTGGTTGTTGTTAGTAAAAACAACACACATGCAATGACTCTGGTTGTTGTTAGCAAAAAGAACACACATTTCAATGACACTCGTGGATCCATATGTAGTATGCGAAAAGAACACACATGCAATGACTCTGGTTGTTGTTACTAAAAAGAACACACATGCAATGACACTGGTGGATCCATAGGTGGTATGTGAAAAGAACATAAATTTCAATGACTCTGGTTGTTGTTAGTAAAAAGAACACACATGCAATGACACTAGTTGATCCATGTGTGGTCTCTAAAGAGAACACACATGCAATGACACTAGTGGATCCATATGTGGTATGTGCAAAGAACAAACATGCAATGACTCTGTTTGTTGTTACTAAAAAGAACACACATGCAATGACACTAGTGGATCCATGTGTGGTCTCTGAAGAGAACACACATGCAATGACTCTGGTTGTTATTAGTAAAAAGAACACACATGCAATGACACTGGTGGATCCATAGGTGGTATGTGAAAAGAGCACACATGCAATGACACTGGTGGATCCATATGTGTTATGTGAAAAGAACACACACAATGACTCCGGTTGTTGTTAGTGAAAAGAACATACATGCAATGACACTGGTGGATCCATGTGTGGTCTCTAGAGAGAACACATTTCAATGACACTGGTGGATCCATATGTGGTATGTGAAAAGAACACACATGCAATGACTCTGGTTGTTTTTACTAAAAAGAACACACATGAAATGACACTGGTGGATCCATAGGTGGTATGTGAAAAGAACACACATTTCGATGACTCTGGTTGTTGTTACTAAAAAGAACACACATGCAATGACACTGGTGGATCCATAGGTGGATTGTGAAAAGAGAACGCATGCAATGCCACTGGTGGATTCATATTTGGTTTGTGGAAATAACACACATGCAATGACTCTGGTTGTTGTCAGTGAAAAGAACACACATGTAATGACACTGGTAGATCCATGTGTGGGCTCTGAAGAGAACACACATTTCAATGACACTGGTGGATCCATATGTGGTATGTGAAAAGAACACACATGAAATGACTCTGGTTGTTGTTACTAAAAAGAACACACATGCAATGACACTTGTGGATCCATATGTCGTATGTGAGAAGAACACACATTTCAATGACTCTGGTTGTTGTTACTAAAAAGAACACACATGCAATCACACTGGTGGATCAATGTGTGGTCGCTGAAGAGAACACACATGCAATGACTCTGGTTGTTGTTAGTAAAAAGAACACACATTTCAATGACACTGGTGGATCCATATGTGGTATGTGAAAAGAACACACATGCAATGACTCTGGTTGTTGTTACTATAAAGAACACACAGGCAATGACATCAGGATCCATGTGTGGTCTTTGAAGAGAACACACATGCAATGACTCTGGTTGTTGTTAGTAAAAAGAACACACATGCAATGACACTGGTGGATCCATGTGTGGTCTTTGAAGAGAACACACATGCAATGACTCTGGTTGTTGTTAGTAAAAAGAACACACATGCAATGACACTGGTGGATCCATGTGTGGTCTCTGAAGAGAACACACATGCAATGACTCTGGTTGTTGTTAGTGAAAAGAGCACACATGCAATGACACTGGTGGATCCATAGGTGGTATGTGAAAAGAACACACATTTTAATGACTCAGTTGTTGTTAGTAAAAAGAACACAAATGCAATGACACTAGTGGATCCAAAGATGGATTGTGAAAAGAGCAAACATTTCAATGACTCTGGTTGTTGTTAGTAAAAAGAACACACATGCAATCACACTGGTGGATCCATGTGTGGTCTTCGAAGAGAACACACGTGCAATGACTCTGGTTATTGTTAGTAAAAAGATCACACATACAATGACACTAGTGGATCCATGTGTGGATTGTGAAAAGAACACACATGCAATGACACTGGTGGATCCATTTGTGGTCTCTGAAGAGAAGACACATTTCAATGACACTGGTGGATCCATATGTGGTATGTGAAAAGAACACACAGGCAATGACTCTTGTTGTTTGTACTAAAAAGAACACACATGCAATGACACTGGTGGATACATAGGTGGTATGTGAAAAGAACACACATTTAAATGACTCTGGTTGTTGTAACTAAAAAAACACACATGCAATGACACTGGTGGATCCATAGGTGGATTGTGAAAAGAGAACGCATGCAAAGCCACTGGTGGATCCATATTTGGTTTGTGGAAATAACACACATGAAATGACTCTGGTTGTTGTTAGTGAAAAGAACACACATGTAATGACACTGGTGGATCCATGTGTGGTATCTGAAGAGAACACACATTTCAATGACACTGGTGGATCCATATGTGGTATGTGAAAAGAACACACATGCAATGACTCTGGTTGTTGTTACTAAACACATGCAATGACACTGGTGGATCCATATGTGGTATGTGAGAAGAACACACATTTCAATGACTCTGGTTGTTGTTACTAAAAAGAACACACATGCAATCACACTGGTGGATCCATGTGTGGTCTCTGAAGAGAACACACGTGCAATGACTCTGGTTGTTGTTAGTAAAAAGAAAACACATTTCAATGACACTGGTGGATCCATATGTGGTATGTGAAAAGAACACACATGCAATGACTCTAGTTGTTGTTACTAAAAAGAACACACATGCAATGACACTGGTGGATCCATAGGTGGTATATGAAAAGAACGCACATTTCAATGACTCTGGTTGTTGTTAGTAAAAATGACACACATGCAATGACACTGGTGGATCCATATGTGGTAAGTGAAAAGAACACACACGCAATGACTCTGCTTGTTGTTAGTAAAAAGAACACACATGCAATGACACTGGTGGATCCATAGGTGGTATATGAAAAGAACACACATTTCAATGACTCTGGTTGTTGTTACTAAAAAGAACACACATGCAATGACACTGGTGGATCCATAGGTGGATTGTGAAAAGAGCACACATGCAATGCCACTGGTGGATCCATATTTGGTTTGTGGAAATAACAGACATGCAATGGCTCTGGTTGTTGTTAGTGAAAAGAACACACATGCAATTACACTGGTGGATCCAAGTGTGGTCTCTGAAGAGAACACACGTTTCAATGACACTGGTGGATCCATATGTGGTATGTGAAAATAACACACATGCAATGACTCTGGTTGTTGTTACAAAAAAGAACAAACATGCAATGACACTGATGGATCCATAGGTGGTATGTGAGAAGAACACACATTTCGTTGACTCTGGTTGTTGTTATTAAAAAGAACACACATGCAATAACACTGGTGGATTGTGAAAAGAGCACACATCCAATGACTCTGGTTGTTGTTAGTAAAAAGAACACACATGCAATTACACTGGTGGATCCATGTGGTCTCTAAAGAGACAGACATGCAATGACTCTGGTTGTTGTTAGTAAAAACTGCACACAAGCAATGACACTGGTGGATCCATGTGTGGTCTCTGAAGATAACACACATGCAATGACTCTGGTGGATCCTTATGTGGTATGTGAAAAGAACACACATGCAATGACTCTGGTTGTTTTTACTAAAAATAACACACATGCAATGACACTGGTGGATCCATAGGTCGTATGTGAAAAGAACACACATTTCAATGACTCTGGTTGTTGTTACTAAAAAGAATACACATGCAATGACACTGGTGGATCCATAGGTGGATTGTGAAAAGAGCACACATGCAATGCCACTGGTGGATCCATATTTAGTTTGTGGAAATAACACACATGCAATGACTTTGGTTGTTGTTAGTGAAAAGTACACACATGCAATGCCATCAGGATCCATGTGTGGTCTCAAGAGAACACACATTTCAATGACACCTGTAGATCCATATGTGGTATGTGAAAAGAACACACATGCAATGACTCTGGTTGTTGTTACTAAAAAGAACACACATGCAATGACAATAGTGGATCCATATGTGGTATGTGAGAAGACACACATTTCAATGACTCTGGTTGTTGTTAGTAAAAAGAACACACATGCAATCACACTGGTGGATCCATAGGTGGATTTTGAAAAGAGCACACATGCAATGACACTGGTGGATCCATACGTGGTATGTGAAAAGAACACACATGCAATGACTCTGGTTGTTGTTGGTGAAAAGAACACACATGCATTGACACTGGTGGATCCATGTGTGGTCTCTAAAGAGAACACACATTTCAATGACACTGATGGATCCATATGTGGTATGTGAAAAGAACACACATGCAATAATTCTGGTTGTTTTTACTAAAAAGAACACACATGCAATGACACTGGTGGATCCATAGGTGGTATGTGAAAAGAATACACATTTCAATGACTCTGGTTGATGTTACTAAAAATAAAACACATGCAATGACACTGGTGGATCCATAGGTGGATTGTGAAAAGAGCAAATATGCAATGCCACTGGTGGATCCATATTTGCTTCGTGGAAATAACACACATGGAATGACTCTGGTTGTTGTTAGTGAAAAGAACACACATGTAATGACTCTGGTGGATCCATGTGTGGTATCTGAAGAGAACACACATTTCAATGACACTGGTGGATCCATATGTGGTATGTGAAAAGAACACACATGCAATGACTCTGGTTGTTGTTACTAAAAAGAACACACATGCAATGACACTGGTGGATCCATATGTGGTATGTGAGAAGAACACACATTTCAATGACTCTGGTTGTTGTTACTAAAAAGAACACACATGCAATCACATCAGGATCCATGTGGTCTCCAAGAGAACACATGAATTGACTCTAGTTTTTTTTAGTAAAAATACAAAACATTTCAATGACACTGGTGGATCCATATGTGGTATGTGAAAAGAACACACATGCAATGACTCTAGTTGTTGTTACTAAAAAGAACACACATGCAATGACACTGGTGGATCCATAGGTGGTATGTGAAAAGAACGCACATTTCAATGACTCTGGTTGTTGTTAGTAAAAATAACACACATGCAATGACATCAGGATCCATGTGTGGTCTCTCAAGAGAACACACATGCAATGACTCGTTGTTGTTATTAAAAAGAGTGCACATGCAATGACACTGGTGGATCCATATGTGGTATGTGAAAAGAACACACATGCAATGACTCTGTTTGTTGTTACTAAAAAGAACACACATGCAATGACACTAGTGGATCCATGTGTGGTCTCTGAAGACAACACACATGCAATGACTCTGGTTGTTGTTAGTAAAAAGAACACACATGCAATGACACTGGTGGATCCATAGGTGGTATGTGAAAAGAGCACACATGCAATGACAATGGTGGATCCATAGGTGGTATGTGAAAAGAACACACATTTCAATGACTCTGGTTGTTGTTACTAAAAAGAACACACATGCAATGACACTGGTGGATCCATAGGTGGATTGTGAAAAGAGAACGCATGCAATGCCACTAGTGGATCCATATTTGGTTTGTGGAAATAACACACATGCAATGACTCTGGTTGTTGTTAGTGAAAAGAACACACATGTAATGAAACTGTGGATCCATGTGTGGTCTCCAAGAGAACTCACATTGCAATGAGACTCGTGGATCCATATGTGGTATGTGAAAAGAACACACATGCAATGACTCTGGTTGTTGTTACTAAAAAGAACACACATGCAATGACACTGGTGGATCCATATGTGGTATGTGAGAAGAACACACATTTCAATGACTCTGGTTGTTGTTACTAAAAAGAACACACATGCAATCACACTGGTGGATCCATGTGTGGTCTCTGAAGAGAACACACATGCAATGACTCTGGTTGTTGTTAGTAAAAATAACACACATTTCAATGACACTAGTGGATCCATATGTGGTATGTGAAAAGAACACACATGCAATTACACTGGTGGATCCATATTTGGTTTGTGGAAATAACACACATGCAATGACTCTAGTTGTTGCTAGTGAAAAGAACACACATGCAATGACTCTGGTTGTTGCTAGTGAAAAGAACACACATGCAATGACACTGGTGGATCCATGTGTTGTCTCTGAAGAGAATACACATTTCAATGACACTGGTGGATCCATATGTGGTATGTGAAAAGAACACACATGCAATGACTCTACTTGTTGTTAGTAAAAAGAACACACATGCAATGACACTGGTGGATCCATAGGTGGTATATGAAAAGAACGCACATTTCAATGACTCTGGTTGTTGTTACTAAAAAGAACACACATGCAATGACACTGGTGGATCCATAGGTGGATTGTGAAAAGAGCACACATGCAATGCCACTGGTGGATCCATATTTGGTTTGTGGAAATAACACACATGCAATGGCTCTGGTTGTTGTTAGTGAAAAGAACACACATGTTATGACACTGGTGGATCCAAATGTGGTCTCTAAAGAGAACACACGTTTCAATGACACTGGTGGATCCATATGTGGTATGTGAAAAGAACACACATGCAATGACTCTGGTTGTTGTTACAAAAAAGAACAAACATGCAATGACACTGGTGGATCCATAGGTGGTATGTGAGAAGAACACACATTTCATTGACTCTGGTTGTTGTTAGTAAAAAGAACACACATGCAATGAAACTGGTGGATCCATTGGTGGATTGTGGAAAGAGCACACATCCAATGACTCTGGTTGTTGTTAGTAGAAAGAACACACATGCAATTACACTGGTGGATCCATGTGTGGTATCTAAAGAGAACACACATGCAATGACTCTGGTTGTTGTTAGTAAAAAGTGCACACATGCAATGACACTGGTGGATCCATGTGTGGTCTCTGAAGAGAACACACATGCAATGACTCTGGTGGATCCATATGTGGTATGTGAAAAGAACACACATGCAATGACTCTGGTTGTTTTTACTAAAAAGAACACACATGCAATGCCACTGGTGGATCCATATTGGGTTTGTGGAAATAACACACATGCAATGACTCTGGTTGTTGTTAGTGAAAAGAACACACATGCAATGACACTGGTGGATCCATGTGTGGTCTCTGAAGAGAACACACATTTCAATGACACTGGTAGATCCATATGTGGTATGTGAAAAGAACACACATGCAATGACTCTGGTTGTTGTTACTAAAAAGAACACACATGCAATGACATTGGTGGATCCATGTGTGGTCTCTGAAGAAAACAGACATTTCAATGACACTGGTGGATCCATATGTGGTATGTGAAAAGAACACACATGCAATGACTCTGGTTGTTGTTACTAAAAAGACACACATGCAATGACATCAGGATCCATGTGGTCTCTCAAGAACACACATTTCAATGACTCTGGTTGTTGTTAGTGAAAAGAACACACATGCAATGACACTGGTGGATCCATAGGTGGATTGTGAAAAGAGCACACATTTCAATGACACTAGTGAATCCATATGTGGTATGTGAAAAGAACACACATTTCAATGACTCTGGTTGTTGTTAGTGAAAAGAACACACATGCAATGACACTGGTGGATCCATGTGTGGATTGTGAAGAGAACACACATGCAATGACACTGGTTGATCCATAGGTGGTACGTGAAAAGAACACACATTTCAATGACTCAGTTGTTGTTAGTAAAAAGAACACACATGCAATGACATTGGTCGATCCAAAGGTGGATTGTGAAAAGAGCACACATTTCAATGACTCTGGTTGTTGTTAGTAAAAACAACACACATGCAATGACTCTGGTTGTTGTTAGCAAAAAGAACACACATTTCAATGACACTCGTGGATCCATATGTAGTATGCGAAAAGAACACACATGCAATGACTCTGGTTGTTGTTACTAAAAAGAACACACATGCAATGACACTGGTGGATCCATAGGTGGTATGTGAAAAGAACATAAATTTCAATGACTCTGGTTGTTGTTAGTAAAAAGAACACACATGCAATGACACTAGTTGATCCATGTGTGGTCTCTAAAGAGAACACACATGCAATGACACTAGTGGATCCATATGTGGTATGTGCAAAGAACACACATGCAATGACTCTGTTTGTTGTTACTAAAAAGAACACACATGCAATGACACTAGTGGATCCATGTGTGGTCTCTGAAGAGAACACACATGCAATGACTCTGGTTGTTATTAGTAAAAAGAACACACATGCAATGACACTGGTGGATCCATAGGTGGTATGTGAAAAGAGCACACATGCAATGACACTGGTGGATCCATATGTGTTATGTGAAAAGAACACACACAATGACTCCGGTTGTTGTTAGTGAAAAGAACATACATGCAATGACACTGGTGGATCCATGTGTGGTCTCTAGAGAGAACACACATTTCAATGACACTGGTGGATCCATATGTGGTATGTGAAAAGAACACACATGCAATGACTCTGGTTGTTTTTACTAAAAAGAACACACATGAAATGACACTGGTGGATCCATAGGTGGTATGTGAAAAGAACACACATTTCGATGACTCTGGTTGTTGTTACTAAAAAGAACACACATGCAATGACATTGGTGGATCCATAGGTGGATTGTGAAAAGAGAACGCATGCAATGCCACTGGTGGATTCATATTTGGTTTGTGGAAATAACACACATGCAATGACTCTGGTTGTTGTCAGTGAAAAGAACACACATGTAATGACACTGGTAGATCCATGTGTGGGCTCTGAAGAGAACACACATTTCAATGACACTGGTGGATCCATATGTGGTATGTGAAAAGAACACACATGAAATGACTCTGGTTGTTGTTACTAAAAAGAACACACATGCAATGACACTTGTGGATCCATATGTCGTATGTGAGAAGAACACACATTTCAATGACTCTGGTTGTTGTTACTAAAAAGAACACACATGCAATCACACTGGTGGATCAATGTGTGGTCGCTGAAGAGAACACACATGCAATGACTCTGGTTGTTGTTAGTAAAAAGAACACACATTTCAATGACACTGGTGGATCCATATGTGGTATGTGAAAAGAACACACATGCAATGACTCTGGTTGTTGTTACTATAAAGAACACACATGCAATGACACTGGTGGATCCATGTGTGGTCTTTGAAGAGAACACACATGCAATGACTCTGGTTGTTGTTAGTAAAAAGAACACACATGCAATGACACTGGTGGATCCATGTGTGGGGTCTGAAAAGAACAGACATGCAATGAATCTGGTTGTTGTTAGTAAAAAGAACACACATGCAATTACATCAGGATCCATGTGTGGTCTCTGAAGAGAACACACATGCAATGACTCTGGTTGTTGTTAGTGAAAAGAGCACACATGCAATGACACTGGTGGATCCATAGGTGGTATGTGAAAAGAACACACATTTTAATGACTCAGTTGTTGTTAGTAAAAAGAACACAAATGCAATGACACTAGTGGATCCAAAGATGGATTGTGAAAAGAGCAAACATTTCAATGACTCTGGTTGTTGTTAGTAAAAAGAACACACATGCAATCACACTGGTGGATCCATGTGTGGTCTTCGAAGAGAACACACGTGCAATGACTCTGGTTATTGTTAGTAACAAGATCACACATACAATGACACTAGTGGATCCATGTGTGGATTGTGAAAAGAACACACATGCAATGACACTGGTGGATCCATTTGTGGTCTCTGAAGAGAAGACACATTTCAATGACACTGGTGGATCCATATGTGGTATGTGAAAAGAACACACAGGCAATGACTCTTGTTGTTTGTACTAAAAAGAACACACATGCAATGACACTGGTGGATACATAGGTGGTATGTGAAAAGAACACACATTTAAATGACTCTGGTTGTTGTAACTAAAAAAGCACACATGCAATGACACTGGTGGATCCATAGGTGGATTGTGAAAAGAGAACGCATGCAAAGCCACTGGTGGATCCATATTTGGTTTGTGGAAATAACACACATGAAATGACTCTGGTTGTTGTTAGTGAAAAGAACACACATGTAATGACACTGGTGGATCCATGTGTGGTATCTGAAGAGAACACACATTTCAATGACACTGGTGGATCCATATGTGGTATGTGAAAAGAACACACATGCAATGACTCTGGTTGTTGTTACTAAACACATGCAATGACACTGGTGGATCCATATGTGGTATGTGAGAAGAACACACATTTCAATGACTCTGGTTGTTGTAACTAAAAAGAACACACATGCAATCACACTGGTGGATCCATGTGTGGTCTCTGAAGAGAACACACGTGCAATGACTCTGGTTGTTGTTAGTAAAAAGAAAACACATTTCAATGACACTGGTGGATCCATATGTGGTATGTGAAAAGAACACACATGCAATGACTCTAGTTGTTGTTACTAAAAAGAACACACATGCAATGACACTGGTGGATCCATAGGTGGTATGTGAAAAGAACGCACATTTCAATGACTCTGGTTGTTGTTAGTAAAAATGACACACATGCAATGACACTGGTGGATCCATATGTGGTAAGTGAAAAGAACACACACGCAATGACTCTGCTTGTTGTTAGTAAAAAGAACACACATGCAATGACACTGGTGGATCCATAGGTGGTATATGAAAAGAACACACATTTCAATGACTCTGGTTGTTGTTACTAAAAAGAACACACATGCAATGACACTGGTGGATCCATAGGTGGATTGTGAAAAGAGCACACATGCAATGCCACTGGTGGATCCATATTTGGTTTGTGGAAATAACACACATGCAATGGCTCTGGTTGTTGTTAGTGAAAAGAACACACATGCAATTACACTGGTGGATCCAAGTGTGGTCTCTGAAGAGAACACACGTTTCAATGACACTGGTGGATCCATATGTGGTATGTGAAAATAACACACATGCAATGACTCTGGTTGTTGTTACAAAAAAGAACAAACATGCAATGACACTGATGGATCCATAGGTGGTATGTGAGAAGAACACACATTTCGTTGACTCTGGTTGTTGTTATTAAAAAGAACACACATGCAATAACACTGGTGGATTGTGAAAAGAGCACACATCCAATGACTCTGGTTGTTGTTAGTAAAAAGAACACACATGCAATTACACTGGTGGATCCATGTGTGGTCTCTAAAGAGAACAGACATGCAATGACTCTGGTTGTTGTTAGTAAAAACTGCACACAAGCAATGACACTGGTGGATCCATGTGTGGTCTCTGAAGAGAACACACATGCAATGACTCTGGTGGATCCTTATGTGGTATGTGAAAAGAACACACATGCAATGACTCTGGTTGTTTTTACTAAAAATAACACACATGCAATGACACTGGTGGATCCATAGGTCGTATGTGAAAAGAACACACATTTCAATGACTCTGGTTGTTGTTACTAAAAAGAATACACATGCAATGACACTGGTGGATCCATAGGTGGATTGTGAAAAGAGCACACATGCAATGCCACTGGTGGATCCATATTTAGTTTGTGGAAATAACACACATGCAATGACTTTGGTTGTTGTTAGTGAAAAGAACACACATGCAATGCCACTGGTGGATCCATGTGTGGTCTCTGAAGAGAACACACATTTCAATGACACTGGTAGATCCATATGTGGTATGTGAAAAGAACACACATGCAATGACTCTGGTTGTTGTTACTAAAAAGAACACACATGCAATGACAATAGTGGATCCATATGTGGTATGTGAGAAGACACACATTTCAATGACTCTGGTTGTTGTTAGTAAAAAGAACACACATGCAATCACACTGGTGGATCCATAGGTGGATTTTGAAAAGAGCACACATGCAATGACACTGGTGGATCCATACGTGGTATGTGAAAAGAACACACATGCAATGACTCTGGTTGTTGTTGGTGAAAAGAACACACATGCATTGACACTGGTGGATCCATGTGTGGTCTCTAAAGAGAACACACATTTCAATGACACTGATGGATCCATATATGGTATGTGAAAAGAACACACATGCAATAATTCTGGTTGTTTTTACTAAAAAGAACACACATGCAATGACACTGGTGGATCCATAGGTGGTATGTGAAAAGAATACACATTTCAATGACTCTGGTTGATGTTACTAAAAAGAAAACACATGCAATGACACTGGTGGATCCATAGGTGGATTGTGAAAAGAGCAAATATGCAATGCCACTGGTGGATCCATATTTGCTTCGTGGAAATAACACACATGGAATGACTCTGGTTGTTGATAGTGAAAATAACACACATGCAATGACACTGGTGGATCCATGTGTGGTCTCTGAAGAGAACAGACATTTCAATGACACTGGTGGATCCATATGTGGTATGTGAAAAGAACACACATGCAATGACTCTGGTTGTTGTTACTAAAAAGACACACATGCAATGACACTGGTGGATCCATGTGTAGTCTCTGAAGAGAACACACATTTCAATGACTCTGGTTGTTGTTAGTGAAAAGAACACACATGCAATGACACTGGTGGATCCATAGGTGGATTGTGAAAAGAGCACAAATTTCAATGACACTGGTGGATCCATATGTGGTATGTGAAAAGAACACACATGCAATGACTCTGGTTGTTGTTAGTGAAAAGAACAAATGTGCAATGACACTGGTGGATCCATGTGTGGTCTCTGAAGAGAACACACATTTTAATGACTCTGGTTGTTGTTACTAAAAAGAACACACATGCAATGACACTGCTGGATCCATATGTCGATTGTTAAAAGAGCACACATGCAATGACACTGGTAGATCCATATGTGGTATGTGAAAAGAACACACATGCAATGACTCCAGTTGTTGTTAGTGAAAATATCACACATGAAATGACACTGGTGGATCCATGTGTGGTCTCTAAAAAGAACACACATTTCAATGACACTTGTGGGTCCATATGTGGTATGTGAAAAGAACACACATTTCAATGACTCAGTTGTTGTTAGTAAAAAGAACACACATGCAATGACACTGGTGGATCCAAAGGTGGATTGTGAAAAGAGCACACATTTCAATGACTCTGGTTATTATTAGTAAAAAGAACACACATGCAATGACACTGGTGGATCCATGTGTCGTCTCTGAAGAGAACACACATGCAATGACTCTGGTTGTTGTTAGTAAAAATAGCACACATGCAATGACACTGGTGGATCCAATGGTGGATTGTGAAAAGAGCACACATGCAAGGACAACACACATGCAATGACCCGGGTTGTTGTTAATGAAAAGAACATACATGCAATCACACTGGTGGATCCATGTGTGGTCTCTGAAGAGAACACACATTTCAATGACACTGGTGGATCCATATGTGGTATGTGAAAAGAACACACATGCAATGACTCTAGTTGTTTTTACTAAAAAGAACACACATGCAATGACACTGGTGGATCCATAGGTGGATTGTGAAAAGAGCACGCATGCAATGCCACTGGTGGATCCATATTTGCTTTGTGGAAATAACACACATGCAATGACTCTGGTTGTTAGTGAAAAGAACACACATGCAATCACACTGGTGGATCCATGTGTGGTCTCTGAAGAGAACACACATTTCAATGACACTGGTGGATCCATATGTGGTATGTGAAAAGAACACACATGCAATGACTCTGGTTGTTGTTAGTAAAAAGAACACACATGCAATGACACTCGTGGATCCATAGGTGGTATGTGAAAAGAACACACATTTCAATGACTCTGGTTGTTGTTACTAAAAAGAACACACATGCAATGACACTGGTGGATCCATAGGTGGATTCTGAAAAGAGCACACATGCAATGCTACTGGTGGATCCACATTTGGTTTTTGGAAATAACACACATGTAATGACTTCAGTTGTTGTTAGTGAAAAGAACACACATGCAATGACACTGGTGGATCCATGTGTGGTCTCTGAAGAGAACACACGTTTCAATGACACTAGTGGATCCATATGTGGTATGTGAAAAGAACACACATGCAATGACTCCGGTTGTTGTTACTAAAAAGAACACACATGTAATGACACTGGTGGATCCATAGGTGGTATGTGAGAAGAACACACATTTCAAAAGAACACACGTGCAATGACACTGGTGGATCCATTGGTGGATTGTGAGAGAGCACACATGCAATGACTCTGTTTGTTGTTAGTAAAAAGAACACACGTGCAATAACACTGGTGGATCCATGTGTGGTCTCTAAAGAGAACACACATGCAATGACTCTGGTTGTTGTTAGTAAAAAGAGAACACATGCAATGACACAGGTGGATCCATGTGTGGTCTCTGAAGAGAAAACACATGCAATGACTCTGGTGGATCCATATGTGGTATGTGAAAACAAAACACATGCAATGACTCTAGTTGTTTTTACTAAAAAGAACACACATGCAATGACACTGGTGGATCCATAGGTGGTATGTGAAAAGAACACACATTTCAATGACTCTGGTTGTTGTTTCTAAAAAGAAGACACATGCAATGACACTGGTGGATCCATAGGTGGATTATGAAAAGGGCACACATGCAATGCCACTGGTGGATCCATATGTGGTATGTGAAAAGAACACACATGCAATGACTCCGGTTGTTGTTAGTGAAAAGAACATACATGCAATGACACTAGTAGATCCATGTGTGGTCTCTTAAGAGAACACACATTTCAATGACACTGGTAGATCCATATGTGGTATGTGAAAAGAACAGACATACAATGACTCTGGTTGTTTTTAGTAAAAAGAACACACATGCAATGACACTGGTGGATCCATAGGTGGTATGTGAAAATAACACACATTTCAATGCCACTGGTGGATCCATATTTGCTTTGTGGAAATAACACACATGCAATGACTCTGGTTGTTGTTAGTGAAAAGAACACACATGCAATGACACTGGTGGATCCATGTGTGGTCTCTAAAGAGAACACAGATTTCAATGCCACTGGTGGATCCATATTTGCTTTGTGGAAAGAACACACATGTAATGACTCTGGTTGTTTTTAGTAAAAAGAACACACATGCAATGACACTGGTGGATCCATAGGTGGTATTTGAAAAGAACACACATTTCAGTGACTCTGGTTGTTGTTACTAAAAAGAACACACATGCAATGACACTGGTGGATCCATAGGTGGATTGTGAAAAGAGCACACATGCAATGCAACTGGTGGATCCATATTTGGTTTGTGGAAATAACACATATGCAATGACTCTGGTTGTTATTAGTGAAAAGAACACACATGCAATGACACTGGAGGATCCATAGGTGGATTGTGAAAAGAGCACACATTTCAATGACACTGGTGGATCCATATGTGGTATGTGAAAAGAACACACATGCAATGACTCTGGTTGTTTTTACTAAAAAGAAAACACATGCAATGACACTGGTGGATCCATGTGTGGTCTCTGAAGTGAACACACATTTCAATGACTCTGGTTGTTGTTACTAAAAATAACACACATGCAATGACACTGCTGGATCCATATGTGGATTGTTAAAAGAGCACACATGCAATGACACTGGTCGATCCATATGTGGTATGTGAAAATAACACACATGCAATGACTCCAGTTGTTGTTAGTGAAAATATCACACATGCAATGACACTGGTGGATCCATGTGTGGTCTCTAAAAAGAACACACATTTCAAGGACACTTTGTAACTACCTCGGTGAATTACGCTCCTAGTTACAAGCCTGGATGAGCAGAAATGGTTGAAATAGTACGGTGGGGCCCAAATGCCACTCACGGGTAGACCTTTCCGGCCCCAACCATTTCCAAACATCGGGACAAGAACGGGCGAATCGGCAAAAGCGAAGGATCAACTACATACACAAATGAGTATGTATGCAAGCCACCATACAATAGTACATCGAGCCATTCCATCTAAAAAGAAAGGAAATATAGCAACGCCATACAAGATCCAAATATCCTAGATAGATATAATAGTTTAGGATATCTCCTCATACATCAAACATCGAGTATCAAAGGAAGGAAGACAAAATCCGAGTACGGATAAGAAGCAAATCGGCATAAGATGCCCCGTAAATAAACACATCCCGCCACAGATCTCACGGATCCTGCTCTAATCTCTACACCGAATGATCGTTGCCCACATCGTCCGTCTCTTCCACCCAAAGATCCATCTTGCGAGTTTACCTGCTCATCCGAATCAAACAATTTATCGTGAGACCCTAGGGTACTCAGCAAGTCTTTATGCCGCTAAAGGGACACAACCTGGGTGACACAATTGCAGCAAAAGATAAACCCTAGCAATTCTATAGATATTCGCTAACCATCCGCCTAACTGAGATAGACGGATGTCCGTGAATTAATAACAATGCTTAAAACAGTAATATCCACAGATCCATCCTCCTCGCCATCGACGAGGAAGCGGATAACAACCCCCATCCGCTGGCAGTTTTATTATCCATTCCATGAGTGTTGCACTATTTACTAGTCGTACTTAGTCAAATTAAAAGCGGTACTTTAGTTATGCTTGTCTATGATCGAGAAACTGCTCCAAGTCGCCCATAACCGCGACACGGCTTTCAAAGTTTTACCTCATAGGTGCACAAATAGCAACACACACTGACATGCCTCGGAAAAACCAAATCAAAACCCAACGAGGCAGTCACAAAGCGATCACAGATTCAGAAATATTTCAGGGGCCACCCCATTGAGCTACCCGCAACGGAGTTAGCTGACTCGAGACGGCCTCAAGGTTTGGCAAGGTCGTAAACGATCGAACCCGAAAATGTGACTGGCTTGTCGATATCATGAAAACACTCCGCTTTCCTAACAAAGAAAAGTGCTCCTCGCACAATCTTAAATAAAGCAAGAAGCATGGCATAAGTACAGGATAGTAAAATAAAACCTCAAACTAGTTTGTGGCCCCAAGAAATAAGAATGAATCAAGCTCGCTCGGGGGTTCATAAGCCTCCGGATGTGGATAGCGAATATTCAAGGAACAGGAATCAAGTACTGGGTCCCACAGACACAAGTGAGCCTGAAAAACCAAATAGCGAATATGGCTCACCGATGCCACTTTCATTAGTTATCCCATTACTACTCAGGTTAAGTTGTTTAGGTACCTTGTTATCCATCAGACACTCACATACCCTACACATGCTGTTCTACGACTCGCATGGCTCAAGCAACTCCTGTAGTAATGGCTCATAGGATGGAGGAACAAGCTTCGGTGGGGTTTAAAAGTAAAGGCTATGCAATACTTGGGATTCAGATTAATGCAATCGCGACTCAATGATGCAAGAATAAGATAGAGGCAATAGGTACTATATGTATGCAAGCATGTGGTAGTGCTTGCCTGGCAGCTCAGTTGAGCAATGGATGGTCTGGGTAGTGCTCCTGGTTCTCTTGATATATCCCCTGCTCAGCGTCTATTCGGAGAAGAACCAAACAAACAAGGGCCAACATAAATAAAGTGCGCAAGCATATGAATAAAATGCGACAAGCAAACAATCATGCCATGATGAATGATGCACAATTTGCATGGCAATAAGGTAGCATGGCATGGGTGAGGTGTGGAATACAAGAATAAACATTTTTATTGGGTTTTAACCACATTTTATCCTCATATTAGTCGCTGTACACATTATATTTATATGATGCATGCTTAAAATCAAAACATGGAATGCATAAACAGAAAGGTCTCGTCGAGCTAATCATTTTAGACATATCATTTGTTAAATTTGGAGTTATAAATCAAAAGTTATTAATTAATTAAGATAAAAGGGCATTTTAAGGTAATTTTAATTAACTTGGGAAATAAAGTGTTCAAAATATACTTTGGAGGGCATATTTGAATTCCTCATATTTTTCTGATCTCAAAACATTTATTAGTATTAGTTGGAAATATAATTTAAAAGTTATATTAAAATAGATTTGAATATTGAATTTGAAATAATTTGGAAAAGATTTGAATTAAAATGAATCTGAAAAGGTTTTGTTGTTACCAGCCAGCCAATGACCAGTGGGGCCATGCAGGGGTTGATTGGTGTCCACAGAAAAAGCGCTTTACACCGCTGCCCGCTTAGCTCTCAGAATTGAATAGGGTAGTAATGCAGGCGACCTTGTGGTCCACAAGACAAGCCGGAGGACACGTGGTGGATCCGAGGACTGCGGGTTGAGGAGTACAAATCTCCGAGAGACTTTTTGCAAAAACGCCACGAAGGCTGACATGTGGGTCTAGAGGGAGCGCGGGTTTAGCCACAAAAAGAAGCAGGGGGTTAAGTGGAAAACGACCATGGCCCGCACTGTGCTTCTTCTCTCTCTGCGCCAAGCGACGGATCGGTCTTGGCGGCGAGGATCGATCCGGGACTGGCGTGCGCTGTGAGGCGGCAGCCAGTCTGGTGGGTGGGGTTTGTTGGGAGAACAGATCGGTGGCTAGGTAGGGTTTCTGGCGACGCGAAGCGAAGCAACGCAGACTTCGGCCGCACAGAGCGTCTTTCGGCACAACGTCCGCGAGGCTAGGGCGAATCGAGGCGGACCATGTCGAGGTACAGGGCTCACCGAAGTGTCTTTGGCGGCGTTAGTTGAGCGAGGCCACAGCGATCGTCGGCGTGGCTCATGGACGGCTAGGGTTCCGGTGGACGTCGGTGTCCTTCGGCTCCGGTGCTCCTCCTCTGCGACAGCGTCTGAGGTGATCCGGAGGGCCTTGGTCTTCCAAGGCACCCAGAGGCCACGCCACCGTCTGGTAGATGAAGGCGGTGGAGGCCGATTCTGCCAGCGATGGGTGACAGGCCAGTGGAGGAGAGGGAAGGAGCGGCAAGGACCTGGGGTGGATCTCGGGGAGGCGGAGGGAAGTCGTGGAGAGGAGATAAGGCAGAGAGGGATAGGGAGATGTCGTGGGGAGCAGGTAGATGGAAAAGGTGGCCTCGGTGCCACCTTTCTCTTTCCCCTCCTCACGTGCTAGGGTCAGGGAACTGTAGGCGAGTTGGGGCTTCCAGGTGGGGTAGGGCAGGCTAGGCTCGGGGTGGGGCACACCAGGCAGAGAGAGAGGAGAAAAGAGGAGAGGGGAGGCTCGGCTAGGTTGGTACTAGGGTTGGAGAGAGGTGGCATGGCTCGGGTGAGGGTTTTGTGTGGTGGAGGGGGTAGCTAGGTGGGGCCAGGGAGAGAGGGTGGCCAGGTGGGGCCGAGCTAGGTGAGAGAGAGAGAGGCCGAGAGAGAGGGAGGTAGACATAGGGTTTAGGTGAGAGGGGGATGTGAGGGTTAGGGTTAGATATGGAATAAGAGGGGGGTATGGTGATGATCACACTTGATCATGCAAAGCATAACCAAGGAGATGAAGAAAAAGACCCAAGACAAGGAAAGACAAAAAGGTGGAAAGGTTGAGAGAGGAAGGTGAGGGGAAAAGAGAGAGAGAGAGGGAGGTGTGTGGTTTAGATTCACTCAAAATTCAAATAAAATCCAAAGGACAAGAAAAAGGGGGTACTTGCATGGCCCATGCAAAGTATTTAATGCCATGTGTATTCTTGTGAGAACAGTAATATTACATGGCATTATTATTATGCATTCCCAAAATTGGAATAAAAGCCAAGCAAAAAGAATTAAAAGGATGCCCCATGTGGAGTAGATGGAGATGACCATACTTGAATAGAAATGGGACTTGCTAGTGTGTATGTGCCACTAGGTATTTAGTAAGCCCAAAAATATCCCAACATGATAATAACCCCAAAACAACCCATATGGAAGCTAGGAAAAGGTTCCACTCACAAGGCTTGCAAAGGTGGCCATGTGGCTCTCATATATCAATAATGTGAAAACAACATGATGCTAAGATGAGAGCATGTGGAATTAGAATTGGATCCATCCCAACCCATATGAGCTAGAGGTAAAACCCAATAAAATGCAAAGCTCATATTTAGCTGAATGGTGGAATTATAAGGTGGTGACAGAGAAAGGTGATGGAGTCGAATAAAAGATATGCCCCCAACTCAACTTGGGCATTTAAACAATATATCAAGAACCAAATACAATATCAAGAGGCAAATACAATTTACAATGCATATGAGAGAAGAACCAAAACAAAAAGGGTTTTATATGATGCTCAAAATGCAAGGTGGCATGATGACATGAGCATGATATAATTATGATGCAACAATTATATGTAGGAAGTAGCACCTATTTAGACTAGGCTAGTAGCATTGCAATTGTTAGACAATTGGGATGCTACACACTTGTGGGTCCATATGTGGTATGTGAAAAGAACAAACATTTCAATGACTCAGTTGTTGTTAGTAAAAAGAATACACATGCAATGACACTGGTGGATCCAAAGGTGGATTGTGAAAAGAGCACACATTTCAATGACTCTAGTTATTGTTAGTAAAAAGAACACACATGCAATGACACTGGTGGATCCATGTGTGGTCTCTGAAGAGAACACACATGCAATGACTTGTTGTTGTTAGTAAAAAGAGCACACATGCAATGACACTGGTGGATCCAATGGTGGATTGTGAAAAGAGCACACATGCAATGACAACACACATGCAATGACCCGGGTTGTTGTTAGTGAAAAGAACATACATGCAATCACACTGGTGGATCCATGTGTGGTCTCTAAAGAGAACACACATTTCAATGACACTGGTGGATCCATATGTGGTATGTGAAAAGAACACACATGCAATGACTCTGGTTGTTGTTACTAAAAAGAACACACATGCAATGACACTGGTGGATCCATGTGTGGTCTCTGAAGAGAACACACATCCAATGACTCTTGTTGTTGTTAGTAAAAAGAGCACACATGCAATGACACTGGTGGATCCAATGGTGGATTGTGAATAGAGCACACATGCAATGATAACACACATGCAATGACCCGGGTTGTTGTTAGTGAAAAGAACACACATGCAATCACATTGGTGGATCCATGTGTGGTCTCTGAAGAGAACACACATTTCAATGACACTGGTAGATCCATATGTGGTATGTGAAAAGAATAGACATGCAATGACTCTGTTTGTTTTTACTAAAAAGAACACACATGCAATGACACTGGTGGATCCATAGGTGGTATGTGAAAAGAACACACATTTCAATGACTCTGGTTGTTGTTAATAAAAAGAACACACATGCAATGACACTGGTGGATCCATAGGTGGATTGTGAAAAGTGCACGCATGCAATGTCACTGGTGGATCCATATTTGGTTTGTGGAAACAACACACATGCAATGACTCTGGTTGTTGTTAGTGAAAAGAACACACATGCAATGACACTGGTGGATCCATGTGTGGTCTCTGAAGAGAACACACATTTCAATGACATTGGTGGATCCATATGTGGTATGTGAAAAGAACACACATGCAATGACTCTGGTTGTTGTTAGTAAAAATAACACACATGCAATGACACTTGTGGATCCATAGGTGGTATGTGAAAAGAACACACATTTCAATGACTCTGGTTGTTGTTACTAAAAAGAACACACATGCAATGACACTGGTGCATCCATAGGTGGATTGTGAAAAGAGCACACATGCAATGCCACTGGTGGATCCATATTTGGTTTGTGGAAATAACACACATGCAATGACTCTGGTTGTTGTTAGTGAAAAGAACACACATGCAATGACACTAGTGGATCCATAGGTGGATTGTGAAAAGAGCACACATTTCAATGACACTGGTGGATCCATATGTGGTATGTGAAAAGAACACACATGCAATGACTCTGGTTGTTGTTAGTGAAAAGAACACACGTGTAATGACACTGGTGGATCCATAGGTGGTCTTTGAAGAGAACACACATTTCAATGACTCTGGTTGTTGTTACTAAAAAGAACACACATGCAATGACACTGCTGGATCCATATGTGCATTGTTAAAAGAGCACACATGCAATGACACTGGTGGATCCATATGTGGTATGTGAAAAGAACACACATGCAATGACTCCAGTTGTTGTTAGTGAAAATAACACACATGCAATGACACTGGAGGATCCATGTGTGGTCTCTAAAAAGAACACACATTTCAATGACACTTGTGGGTCCATATGTGGTATGTGAAAAGAACACACATTTCAATGACTCGGTTGTTGTTAGTAAAAAGAACACACATGCAATGACACTGGTGGATCCAAAGGTGGATTGTGAAAAGAGCACACATTTCAATGACTCTGGTTATTGTTAGTAAAAAGAACACACATGCAATGACACTGGTGGATCCATGTGTGGTCTCTGAAGAGAACACACATGCAATGACTCTTGTTGTTGTTAGTAAAAAGAGCACACATGCAATGACACTGGTGGATCCAATGGTGGATTGTGAAAAGAGCACACATGCAATGACAACACACATGCAATGACCCGGGTTGTTGTTAGTGAAAAGAACATACATGCAATCACATCAGGATCCATGTGTGGTCTCTGAAGAGAACACACATTTCAATGACACCGGTGGATCCATATGTGGTATGTGAAAAGAACACACATGCAATGACTCTGGTTGTTTTTACTAAAAAGAAAACACATGCACTGACACTGGAGGATCCATAGGTGGATTGTGAAAAGAGCACGCATGCAATGCCACTGGTGCATCCATATTTGGTTTGTGGAAATAACACACATGCAATGACTTTTGTTGTTACTGAAAAGAACACACATACAATGAGACTGGTGGATCCATGTGCGGTCTCTGAAGAGAACACACATTTCAATGACACTGGTGGATCCATATGTGGTATGTGAAAAGAACACACATGCAATGACTCTGGTTGTTGTTAGTAAAAAGAACACACATGCAATGACACTCGTGGATCCATAGGTGGTATGTGAAAAGAACACACATTTCAATGACTCTGGTTGTTGTTACTAAAAAGAACACACATGCAATGACACTGGTGGATCCATAGGTGGATTGTGAAAAGAGCACACATGCAATACTACTGGTGGATCCAGATTTGGTTTGTGGGAATAACACACATGCAATGACTCCAGTTGTTGTTAGTGAAAAGAACACACATGCAATGACATTGGTGGATCCATGTGTGGTCTCTAAAGAGAACACACGTTTCAATGACACTAGTGGATCCATATGTGGTATGTGAAAAGAACACACATGCAATGAATCTGGTTGTTGTTACTAAAAAGAACACACCTGTAATGACACTGGTGGATCCATAGGTGGTATGTGAGAAGAACACACATTTCAAAAGAACACACATACAATGACACTGGTGGATTGTGAGAGAGCACACAAGCAATGACTCTGGTTGTTGTTCGTAAAAAGAACACACGTGCAATGACACTGGTGGATCCATGTGTGGTCTCTAAAGAGAACACGCATGCAATGACTCTGGATGTTGTTAGTAAAAAGAACACACGTGCAATGACACAGGTGGATCCATGTGTGGTCTCTGATGAGAACAGACATGCAATGACTCTGGTGGATCCATATGTGGTATGTGAAAAGAACACACATGCATTGACTCTGGTTGTTTTTACTAAAAAGAACACACATGCAACGACACTGGTGGATCCATAGGTGGTATGTGAAAAGAACACACATTTCAAAGACTCTTGTTGTTGTTACTAAAAAGAAGACCATGCAATGACACTGGTGGATCCATAGGTGCATTATGAAAAGAGCACACATGCAATGCCACTGGTGGATCCATATTTAGTTTGTGGAAATAACACACATGCAATGACTCTGGTTGTTGTTAGTGAAAAGAAGACACATGCAATGACACTGGTGGATCCATGTGTGGTCTCTGAAGAGAACACACATTTCAATGAAAGTGGTAGGTCCATATGTGGTATGTTAAAACAACACACATGCAATGACTCTGGTTGTTGTTACTAAAAAGCACACACGCAATGACACTATTGGATCCATATGTGGTATATGAGAAGAACACACATTTCAATTACTCTGGTTGTTCTTACTAAAAAGAACACACATGCAATGACACTGGTGGATCCATAGGTGGATTTTGAAAAGAGCACACATGCAATGACTCTAGTTGTTGTTAGTAAAAAGAACACACATGCAATGACACTGGTGGATCCATGTGTGGTCTCTGAAGAGAACACACATTTCAATGACACTGGTGGATCCATATGTGGTATGTGAAAAGAACACACATGCAATGACTATGGTTGTTTTTACTAAAAAGAACACACATGCCATGACACTAGTGGATCCATAGGTGGTATGTGAAAAGAACACACATTTCAATGAGTCTGGTTGTTGTTACTAAAAAGAACACACATGCAATGACATTGGTGGATCCATAGGTGGATTGTGAAAAGAGCACACATGCAATGCCACTAGTGGATCCATATTTGGTTTGTGGAAATAACACACATGCAATGACTCTAGTTGTTGTTAGTGAAAAGAACACACATGCAATGACACTGGTGGATCCATGTGTGGTCTCTAAAGAGAACAGACATTTCAATGACACTGGTGGATCCATATGTGGTATGTGAAAAGAACACACATGCAATGACTCTGGTTGTTACTAAAAAGAACGCACATGCAATGACACTGGTGGATCCATGTGTGGTCTCTAAAGAGAACACACATTTCAATGACTCTGGTTGTTGTTACTAAATAGAACACACATTTGGTTTGTGGAAATAACACACATGCAATGACTCTGGTTGTTGTTAGTGAAAAGGACACACATGCAATGACACTGGTGGATCAATGTGTGGTCTCTGAAGAGAACACACATTTCAATGACACTGGTGGATCCATATGTGGTATGTGAAAAGAACACACATGCAATTACTATGGTTGTTGTTAGTAAAAAGAACACACATGCAATGAAACTGGTGGATCCATAGGTGGTATGTGAAAAGAACACACATTTCAATGACTCTGGTTGTTGTTACTAAAAAGAACAAACATGTAATGACACTGGTGGATCCATAGGTGGATTGTGAAAAGAGCACACATGCAATGCTACTGGTGGATCCATATTTGGTTTGTGGAAATAACACACATCCAATGACTCTGGTTGTTGTTAGTGAAAAGAACACACATGCAATGACATTGGTGGATCCATGTTTGGTCTCTGAACAGAACACACGTTTCAATGACACTGGTGGATCCATATATGGTATGTGAAAAGAACACACATGCAATGACTCTGGTTGTTGTTACTAAAAAGAACACACATGCAATGACACTGGTGGATCCATAGGTGGTATGTGAGAAAAACACACATTTCATTGACTCTGGTTGTTGTTATTAAAAAGAACACACATGCAATGAAACTGGTGGATCCATTGGTGGATTGTGAATGAGCACACATACAATGACTCTGGTTGTTTTTAGTAAAAAGAACACACATGCAATTACACTGGTGGATCCATGTGTGGTCTCTAAAGAGAACACACATGCAATGACTCTGGTTGTTGTTAGTAAAAAGAGCACACATGCAATGACACAGGTGGATCCATGTGTGGTCTCTGAAGAGAACACACATGCAATGACTCTGGTGGATCCATATGTGGTATGTGAAAAGAACACACATGCAATGACTCTGGTTGTTTTTACTAAAAAGAACACACATGCAATGCTACTGGTGGATCCATATGTGGTATGTGAAAAGAACACACATGCAATGACTCTGGTTGTTGTTACTAAAAAGAACGCACATGCAATGACACTGGTGGATCCATAGGTGGATTGCGAAAAGAGCACACATGCAATGCCACTGGTGGATCCATATTTGGTTTGTGGAAATAACACACATACAATGACTCTGGTTGTTGTTCGTGAAAAGAACACATATGTAATGACACTGGTGGATCCATGTGTGTTCTCTTTAGAGAACACACATTTCAATGACACTGGTAGATCCATATGTGGTATCTGAAAAGAACACACATGCAATGACTATGGTTGTTGTTACTAAAAAGAGCACACATGCAATTACACTAGTGGATCCATATGTGGTATGTGAGAAGAACACACATTTCAATGACTCTGGTTGTTGTTACTAAAAAGAACACACATGCAATGACAGTGGTGGATCCATAGGTGGATTGTGAAAAGAGCACACATGCAATGACACTGGTGGATCCATACGTGGTATGTGAAAAGAACACACATACAATGACTCTGGTTGTTGTTAGTGAAAAGAACACACATGTAATGACACTTGTGTATCCATGTGTGGTCTCTGAAGAGAACACACATTTCAATGACACTCGTGGATCCATATGTGGTATGTGAAAAGAACACACATGCAATGACTCTGGTTGTTTTTACTAAAAAGAACACACATGCAATGACACTGGTGGATCCATAGGTGGTATGTGAAAAGAACACACATTTCAATGACTATGGTTGTTGTTACTAAAAACAACACACATGCAATGACACTGGTGGATCCATAGGTGGATTGTGAATAGAGCACACATGCAATGCCACTGGTGGATCCATATCTGGTTTGTGGAAATAACACACATCCAATGACTCTAGTTGTTGTTAGTGAAAAGAACACACATGCAATGACACTGGTGGATCCATGTGTGGTCTCTGAAGAGAACAGACATTTCAATGACACTGGTGGATCCATATGTGGTATGTGAAAACAACACACATGCAATGACTCTGGTTGTTGTTACTAAAAAGAACACACATGCAATGACACTGGTGGATCCATTTGTGGTCTCTGAAGAGAACACACATTTCAATGACTCTGGTTGTTGTTACTAAAAAAACACACATGCAATGACACTGGTGGATCCATAGGTGGATTGAGAAAAGAGCACACATGTAATGACACTGGTGCATCCATATTTGGTTTGTGGAAATAACACACATGCAATGACTCCAGTTGTTGTTAGTGAAAAGAACACACATGCAATGACACTGGTGGATCCATAGGTGGATTGTGAAAAGAGCACACATGCAAGGACACTGGTGGATCCATATGTGGTATGTGAAAAGAACACACATGCAATGACTCCGGTTGTTGTTTGTGAAAAGAACATACATGCAATGACACTGGTAGATCCATGTGTGGTCTCTGAAGAGAACACACATTTCAATGACACTGGTAGATCCATATGTGGTATGTGAAAAGAACAGACATGCAATGACTCTGGTTGTGTTTACTAAAAAGAACACACATGCAATGACACTGGTGGATCCATAGGTGGTATGTGAAAGAACACACATTTCAATGACTCTGGTTGTTGTTACTAAAAAGAACACACATGCAATGACACTGGTGGATCCATAATTGTGAAAAGAGCACACATTTCAATGACACTGGTGGATCCATATGTGGTATGTGAAAAGAACACACATGCAATGACTCTGGTTGTTGTTAGTGAAAAGAACACACGTGCAATGACACTGGTGGATCCATGTGTGGTCTCTGAAGAGAACACACATTTCAATGACTCTGGGTGTTGTTACTAAAAAGAACGCACATGCAATGACACTGCTGGATCCATATGTGTATTGCTAAAAGAGCACACATGCAATGACACTGGTGGATCCATATGTGGTATGTGAAAAGAACACACATGCAATGACTCCAGTTGTTGTTAGTGAAAATAACACACATGCAATGACACTGGTGGATCCATGTGTGGTCTCTAAAAAGAACACACATTTCAATGACACTTGTGGGTCCATATGTGGTATGTGAAAAGAACACACATTTCAATGACTCAGTTGTTGTTAGTAAAAGAACACACATGCAATGACACTGGTGGATCCAAAGGTGGATTGTGAAAAGAGCACACATTTCAATGACTCTGGTTATTGTTAGTAAAAAGAACACACATGCAATGACATCAGGATCCATGTGTGGTCTCTGAAGAGAACACACATGCAATGACTCTTGTTGTTGTTAGTAAAAAGAGCACACATGCAATGACACTGGTGGATCCAATGGTGGATTGTGAAAAGAGCACACATGCAATGACAACACACATGCAATGACCCGGGTTGTTGTTAGTGAAAAGAACATACATGCAATCACAATGGTGGATCCATGTGTGGTCTCTGAAGAGAACACACATTTCAATGACACTGGTGGATCCATATGTGGTATGTGAAAAGAACACACATGCAATGACTCTGGTTGTCTGAACTAAAAAGAACACACATGCAATGACACTGGAGGATCCATAGGTGGATTGTGAAAAGAGCACGCATGCAATGCCACTGGTGCATCCATATTTGGTTTGTGGAAATAACACACATGCAATGACTCTGGTTGTTAGTGAAAAGAACACACATGCAATGACACTGGTGGATCCATGTGCGGTCTCTGAACAGAACACACATTTCAATGACACTGGTGGATCCATATGTGGTATGTGAAAAGAACACACATGCAATGACTCTGGTTGTTGTTAGTAAATAGAACACACATGCAATGACACTGGTGGATCCATGTGTGGTATGTGAAAAGAACACACATTTCAATGACTCTGGTTGTTGTTACTAAAAAAGAAGACACATGCAATGACACTGGTGGATCCATAGGTGGATTATGCAAAGAGCACACATGCAATGCCACTGGTGGATCCATATTTGGTTTGTGGAAATAACACACATGCAATGACTCTGGTTGTTGTTAGTGAAAAGAACACACATGCAATGACACTGGTGGATCCATGTGTGGTCTCTGAAGAGAACACACATGCAATGACTCTGGTTGTTGTTACTAAAAGAGCACACATGCAATGACACTAGTGGATCCATATGTGGTATATGAGAAGAACACACATTTCAATTACTCTGGTTGTTCTTACTTAAAAGAACACACATGCAATGACACTGGTGGATCCATAGGTGGATTGTGAAAACAACACACATGCAATGCTCTGGTTGTTGTTAGTAAAAAGAACACACATGCAATGACACTCGTGGATCCATGGGTGGTCTCTGAAGAGAACACACATTTCAATGACACTGGTGGATCCATATGTGGTATGTGAAAAGAACACACATGCAATGACTCTGGTTGTTTTTACTAAAAAGAACACACATGCCATGACACTGGTGGATCCATAGGTGGTATGTGAAAAGAGCACACATGCAATGCCACTTGTGGATCTATATTTGGTTTGTGGAAATAACACACATGAAATGACTCTAGTTGTTGTTAGTGAAAAGAACACACATGCAATGACACTGGTGGATCCATGTGTGGTCTCTGAAGAGAACAGACATTTCAATGACACTGGTGGATCCATATGTGGTATGTGAAAAGAACACACATGCAATGACTCTGGTTGTTGTTACTAAAAAGAACACACATGCAATGACATCAGGATCCATGTGTGGTCTCTAAAGAGAACACACATTTCAATGACTCTGGTTGTTGTTACTAAATAGAAAACACATTTGGTTTGTGGAAATAACACACATGCAATGACTCTGGTTGTTGTTAGTGAAAAGGACACACATGCAATGACACTGGTGGATCCATGTGTGGTCTCTGAATAGAACACACATTTCAATGACACTGGTGGATCCATATATGGTATGTGAAAAGAACACACATGCAATGACTCTGGTTGTTTTTACTAAAAAGAACACACATGCAATGACACTGGTGGATCCATATGTGGTATGTAAAAAGAACACACATGTAATGACTATGGTTGTTGTTACTAAAAAGAACGCACATGCAATGACACTGGTGGATCCATAGGTGGATTGTGAAAAGAGCACACATGCAATGCCACTGGTGGATCCATATTTGGTTTGTGGAAATAACACACATGCAATGACTCTGTTTGTTGTTCGTGAAAAGAACACATATGCAATGACACTGGTGGATCCATGTGTGTTCTCTTTAGAGAACACACATTTCAATGACACTGGTAGATCCATATGTAGTCTGGAAAGAAACAGACATGCAATGACTCTGGTTGTTGTTACTAAAAAGAGCAGATGCAATTACACTAGTGGATCCATATGTGGTATGTGAGAAGAACACACATTTCAATGACTCTTGTTGTTACTAAAAGAACACACATGCAATGACAGTGGTGGATCCATAGGTGGATTGTGAAAAGAGCACACATGCAATGACACTGGTGGATCCATACGTGGTATGTGAAAAGAACACACATACAATGACTCTGGTTGTTGTTAGTGAAAAGAACACACATGTAATGACACTTGTGTATCCATGTGTGGTCTCTGAAGAGAACACACATTTCAATGACACTCGTGGATCCATATGTGGTATGTGAAAAGAACACACATGCAATGACTCTGGTTGTTTTTACTAAAAAGAACACACATGCAATGACACTGGTGGATCCATAGGTGGTATGTGAAAAGAACACACATTTCAATGACTATGGTTGTTGTTACTAAAAACAACACACATGCAATGACACTGGTGGATCCGTAGGTGGATTGTGAATAGAGCACACATGCAATGCCACTGGTGGATCCATATCTGGTTTGTGGAAATAACACACATCCAATGACTCTAGTTGTTGTTATTGAAAAGAACACACATGCAATGACACTGGTGGATCCATGTGTGGTCTCTGAAGAGAACAGACATTTCAATGACACTGGTGGATCCATATGTGGTATGTGAAAAGAACACACATGCAATGACTCTGGTTGTTGTTACTAAAAAGAACACACATGCAATGACATCAGGATCCATGTGTGGTCTCTGAAGAGAACACACATTTCAATGACTCTGGTTGTTGTTACTAAAAAAACACACATGCAATGACACTGGTGGATCCATAGGTGGATTGAGAAAAGAGCACACATGTAATGACACTGGTGGATCCATATTTGGTTTGTGGAAATAACACACATGTAATGACTCTAGTTGTTGTTAGTGAAAAGAACACACATGCAATGACACTGGTGGATCCATAGGTGGATTGTGAAAAGAGCACACATGCAATGACACTGGTGGATCCATATGTGGTATGTGAAAAGAACACACATGCAATGACTCCGGTTGTTTTTAGTGAAAAGAACATACATGCAATGACACTGGTAGATCCATGTGTGGTCTCTGAAGAGAACACACATTTCAATGACACTGGTAGATCCATATGTGGTATGTGAAAAGAACAGACATGCAATGACTCTGGTTGTGTTTACTAAAAAGAACACACATGCAATGACACTGGTGGATCCATAGGTGGTATGTGAAAGAACACACATTTCAATGACTCTGGTTGTTGTTACTAAAAAGAACACACATGCAATGACACTGGTGGATCCATAATTGTGAAAAGAGCACACATTTCAATGACACTGGTGGATCCATATGTGGTATGTGAAAAGAACACACATGCAATGAATCTGGTTGTTGTTAGTGAAAAGAACACACGTGCAATGACACTGGTGGATCCATGTGTGGTCTCTGAAGAGAACACACATTTCAATGACTCTGGGTGTTGTTACTAAAAAGAACACACATGCAATGACACTGCTGGATCCATATGTGTATTGCTAAAAGAGCACACATGCAATGACACTAGTGGATCCATATATGGTATGTGAAAAGAACACACATGCAATGACTCCAGTTGTTGTTAGTGAAATTAACACACATGCAATGACACTGGTGGATCCATGTGTGGTCTCTGACATGAACACACATTTCAATGACACTTGTGGGTCCATATGTGGTATGTGAAAAGAACACACATTTCAATGACTCACTTGTTGTTAGTAAAAAGAACACACATGCAATGACACTGGTGGATCCAAAGGTGGATTGTGAAAAGAGCACACATTTCAATGACTCTGGTTATTGTTAGTAAAAAGAACACACATGCAATGACACTGGTGGATCCATGTGTGGTCTCTGAAGAGAACACACATGCAATGACTCTTGTTGTTGTTAGTAAAAAGAGCACACATGCAATGACACTGGTGGATCCAATGGTGGATTGTGAAAAGAGCACACATGCAATGACAACACACATGCAATGACCCGGGTTGTTGTTAGTGAAAAGAACATACATGCAATCACACTGGTGGATCCATGTGTGGTCTCTGAAGAGAACACACATTTCAATGACACTGGTGGATCCATATGTGGTATGTGAAAAGAACACACATTTCATTTACTCACTTGTTGTTAGTAAAAAGAACACACATGCAATGACACTGGAGGATCCATAGGTGGATTGTCAAAAGAGCACGCATGCAATGCCACTGGTGCATCCATATTTGGTTTGTGGAAATAACACACATGCAATGACTCTGGTTGTTAGTGAAAAGAACACACATGCAATGACACTGGTGGATCGATGTGCGGTCTCTGAACAGAACACACATTTCAATGACACTGGTGGATCCATATGTGGTATGTGAAAAGAACACACATGCAATGACTCTGGTTGTTGTTAGTAAAAAGAACACACATGCAATGACACTCGTGGATCCATAGGTGGTATGTGAAAAGAACACACATTTCAATGACTCTGGCTGTTGTTACTAAAAAGAACACACATGCAATGACACTGGTGGATCCATAGGTGGATTGTGAAAAGAGCACACATGCAATGCTACTGGTGGATCCATATTTGGTTTGTGGAAATAACACACATGCAATGACTCCAGTTGTTGTTAGTGAAAAGAACACACATGCAATGACACTGGTGGATCCATGTGTGGTCTCTAAAGAGAACACACGTTTCAATGACACTAGTGGATCCATATGTGGTATGTGAAAAGAACACCCATGCAATGAATCTGGTTGTTGTTACTAAAAAGAACACACATGTAATGACACTGGTGGATCCATAGGTGGTATGTGAGAAGAACACACATTTCAAAAGAACACACATGCAATGACACTAGTGGATCCATTGGTGGATTGTGAGAGAGCACACATGCAATGACTCTGGTTGTTGTTAGTAAAAAGAACACACGTACAATGACACTGGTGGATCCATGTGTGGTCTCTAAAGAGAACATGCATGCAATGACTCTGGTTGTTGTTAGTAAAAAGAACACACGTGCAATGACACAGGTGGATCCATGTGTGGTCTCTGAAGAGAACACACATGCAATGACTCTGGTGGATCCATATGTGGTATGTGAAAAGAACACACATGCAATGACTTTGGTTGTTTTTACTAAAAAGAACACACATGCAACGACACTGGTGGATCCATAGGTGGTATGTGAAAAGAACACACATTTCAATGACTCTGGTTGTTGTTACTAAAAAGAAGACACATGCAATGACACTGGTGGATCCATAGGTGGATTATGCAAAGGGCACACTGTGGCGCCCCGCAAAACCACTACTAGAAAATCGCGTTGTTTTTGTGCATTGCATCATCATGACCGCATACTCATGTCATCATGCCACCTTGCATTTGAGCATCGTCATGTCTTCTTGCATCTTGTTTGCATAAAACTATTTTCGAAAAACCTGTTTTTGTTTTCTAAACGCCCCGTATGGATTTCAAATTAAAACTCGGGTCTCCGGGGTATTTTGTTTTGAAAAGCCCTGTTTTAAATAAATAAAATATAGGTGCTATGTGAAAAGAACACACATGCAAAATGACTCTAGTTGTTACTAAAAAGGACACACATGCAATGACAGTGGTGGATCCATGGGTGGTATGTGAAGAGAACACACATGCAATGACACTGGTGATCCATATGTGGTATGTGAAAAGAACACACATGCAACGACTCTGGTTGTTAGTGAAAGGAACACACATGCAATGACACTGGTGGATCTATGTGTGGTCTCTGAAGAGAGCACACATTTCAATCACACTGGTGGATCCATATGTGGTATATGAAAAGAACACACATGCAATGACTCTGGTTGTTGTTCGTGAAATGAACACACATGAAATAACACTGGTGGATCCATAGGTGGCATGTGAGAAGAACACACATGCAAAATGACTCTGGTTGTTGTAACTAAAAAGAACACACATGCAATGACACTGGTGGATCCATGGGCAGATTGTGAAAAGAACACACATGCAATGACACTGGTGGATCCATAGGTGGTATGTGAAAATAACACACATGCAAAATGACTCTGGTTGTTGTTACTAAAAAGAACACACATGCAATGACACTGGTGGATCCATAGGTGGATTGTGAAGAGAACACACATGCAATGACACTGGTGGATCCATAGGTGGTATGTGAAAAGAACACACATGCAAAATGACTCTGGTTGTTGTTACTAAAAAGAACACACATGCAATGACACTGGTGGATCCATGGGTGGATTGTGAAAAGAACACACATGCAATGACACTGGTGGATCCATAGGTGGTATGTGAAAATAACACACATGCAAAATGACTCTGGTTGTTACTAAAAAGAACACACATGCAATGAAACTGGTGGATCCATAGGTGGATTGTGAAGAGATCACACATGCAAAATGACTCTGGTTGTTGTTACTAAAAAGAACACACATGCAAAATGACACTGGTGGATCCATAGGTGGATTGTGAAAAGAGCACAAATGCAATGACAGTGGTGGATCCATAGGTGGTATGTGAAAAGAACACACATGCAAAATGACTCTAGTTGTTACTAAAAAGAACACACATGCAATGACACTGGTGGATCCATTGGTGGTATGTGAAGAGAACACACATGCAATGACACTGGTGATCCATATGTGGTATGTGAAAAGAACACACATGCAATGACTCTGGTTGTTAGTGAAAGGAACACACATGCAATGACACTAGTGGATCCATGTGTGGTCTCTGAAGAGAGCACACATTTCAATCACACTGGTGGATCCATATGTGGTATGTGAAAAGAACACACATGCAATGACTCTGGTTGTTGTTAGTGAAATGAACACACATGCAATAACACTGGTGGATCCATAGGTGGAATGTGAGAAGAACACACATGCAAAATGACTCTGGTTGTTGTTACTAAAAAGAACACACATGCAATGACACTGGTGGATCCATGGGCGGATTGTGAAAAGAACACACATGCAATGACACTGGTGGATCCATAGGAGGTATGTGAAAAGAACACACATGCAAAATGACTCTGGTTGTTGTTACTAAAAAGAACACACATGCAATGACACTGGTGGATCCATAGGTGGATTGTGAAGAGAACACACATGCAATGACACTGGTGGATCCATAGGTGGATTGTGAAGAGAACACACATGCAATGACACTGGTGGATCCATAGGTGGTATGTGAAAAGAACACACATGCAAAATGACTCTGGTTGTTGTTACTAAAAAGAACACACATGCAATGACACTGGTGGATCCATAGGTGGTATGTGAAGAGATCACACATACAAAATGACTCTAGTTGTTGTTACTAAAAAGAACACACATGCAATGACACTAGTGGATCCATAGGTGGTATGTGAGAAGAACACACATTTCAATGACTCTGGTTGTTGTTACTAAAAAGAACACACATGCAATGACACTGGTAGATCCATAGGTGGTATGTGAAGAGATCACACATGCAAAATGACTCTGGTTGTTGTTACTTGTCACATCCCAAGATTTTCCAAATCTTGTAATGTGAAAATAAATTAAACAAAATAAATCTTTGTTGAAAATCAGGGTGAAAAGAAACTTTTGTTTCTAAAAGGAGACTTAAAATCCCATCTTGAACAAACTTTGGTAGAAGTTTGAATTCAACAAAAATCCAAATCAAGGGAAATGCATTCCTCAATGAATGTATCTAGAAATTTGAACATTTGGAAAGTAATCCAAAACCCTAGACCCTAATGGAATGAAATCATTTTCCAAAGTATCTCCAAATCTATGGATTTGATCCATACCAAATTTGATCAACAAATATTCACAAAGGATCAGGAAAGACCATAGAGATTGGTTTCACTTAGTTCGGAACCATCAACAAAATCTTAGGAGAATAATGAGAGAAGGAAATTGAAATTTCCAAAGTCAATAAAGCCCACACTAATTGGTGATCAAGAAATCCTAAAGGGATTTAAAAAGTAGAACATTTATCAAAGGAAAATAAATTGTTTTGGAAACACTGTTTTAGATCTTTTAATAAAAGACTTTGGTTTCAAATGAAAAGATAAGCCAAATTAATTTTGGCCAAGCTTTTGAAATAAAATATTTTGTTTTGATAAAATGAGTAAAGGTTTATTTAAATAAAATAAATATCCAATTTTATTTAAGTAAAAGCTTTTCCCATTTTAAATGAACACCAAATATTTTATTACTACTTTGAAATCTTTTATTAAAAGGTTTTTGCTTTGATTAAAATGAGTAAAGGATTATTTAAATAAAATAATAAGGATTTAATTATCCAATTTTATTTAAGTAAAGGCTTTCCCATTTTAATTAAAACACCAAAACTTATTTATTTATTTAAATAAGTTTCCAAGTATTCTTTTATTTTTCAAATTAAACCTTCTGGTTTGGTTTTGAAAGTAATTGGATTTCAAATGGAAATATTATTAAATAAATCAAACCCTAATAACTAAAGATCCATTTTATTTAATTATTAAATGGATCCTAAAATAAATAAAAATATTATTTCATTTTGAGATTTGGATTATGTTGCCAAACAGAACCAAATTCAAATGAAAAGATTGTTGTTTGAATGTTTTGAATCTTGATTGAATTGTTTGAATAATTGTTTGGAAATTGAAAACAGAAAAAGAATTAGAAAAAGAAAAAGAGAGCGGACAGAAAAAAAAAAAAAAATAGGAAAACAGGAGCAGCCCAATAGGCCCAACTCCAGCCTTTCACCGCCTCCTCAAGAAACCTTTTCTCACTTAAAACCGCACCACATAGTCAATAACAACCGACCCTTCTCCCTCTCTCACTCACCGACAACAGACCCATGTTCCTCTTACTCCTTCCCTCAAACCGTTTCTTCACCAAAAAAACCCACAGACACCGGTGGTGGACCTCCCTCCTTCTTTTTTCCCATCGACTGGACCCCTTTCCATCGTTCTCCTTCCCCACCCTACCAGTTCTTCCTCCTCTGCCGCCGCTGCTTAACCCAGCATCAATTCGCCATAATGCCGGCCTTCACTCCCCCTGCGACGATGCCCATTTAACCGCCTCCCTCTCCTCTGTCATTTCCCTCAGACATCGCCTCCCCTCTGCCCCCAGGCCGCCTCAATTTTTCCCCGAGCCACCTCTGTCCGACGATGTTCCGGTGATGATTCCGGCGAAACCAAACCTCCCCTTGCCTCATTAACCACGCACGCATACTCCACGCATCCAGACGCATCTGGCCGTGCTCTCCGTTCATCCGCGGGTGCCCTGTAAGCTCGACTTCGACGACGACCACCGTCGCCACCGTCTGCCTCTTTCTCCGACGAGCTCCACAGGTAGCTTCCAGCCGCCCCTCTACTTTTCGATGATGCACCTAAGACCAGTGACTTCTTCCGCAACTAACGCCGTCGTTCTCGTGACCTAGCTCGCACCGTAGCGTCGCCTCCATCGTCGACAGTAAGCACCGCCGTCTGCTTCTTCTCCGGCAACGTTTCCCGGTAAGCCTCGACCGCCCCGAGCCCTCTCGTTCATGCTCACAACTCCGCCAAGATCTCTTGCGTCTAACCCTGCCCTCGGTCTGTCCTCTCTTGATCAGTAGCACCGTCTTCGACCGTGGACAGAACCGTCCGTCGCCGTCCTCTACTCCGGCGAGGAATTGCGACTGCCCCTGAGCGCCCCTCGTCGAACCGTCAGTACCTTGAGCTTCGCCGTGACCCCCTGAGCCCGGTGAGAAAGTCCTCCTTCTCCCTCACCCCCTGTAGCGTCGCCTCCGTCATCGACCGACTCACCGCCGGCATACCGCATGCCGCCCACTTTAGTGGTCGAACGCCGCAACTGTTCGATCTAGATCCATCGGCTATGATAGTTTCACTTAACAGAAGAGGTATGTCCTGACCGCATGCGATCAAACTTGATCCAACGCCCACGCCGATCCACACCGAACGGTACCGCCAATCACAGCAACGCTGCACTAGATCTGCTTAAAAAGAAATTGAAAAATGTAAATTTTTGCCATTTTCAAACCTTTGTATCTTTTGATCCACACGTCCAAATTTTACAAATTTGATGTCGTTGGAATCAGCAAGACAAGCCCTAACCAACCCTGCCCTTAGTTTAGCAAATAGTATCTGTTAACTTGTTTAACTTTGCAGATTCATTTGAATGCTTGCTAACATTAGAAAAATCATTTAAAAAATGATATTTAGGTTAAAACCTTTGCCAATTAGTTTGTTGTGACCTTGCTGACCATAGGAACCAACCCATAGTTTGGAAAGTGATTTTGGAAAAGAATAGAATGGATTGATTAGTTTAGTCCATTTCTAGCTAACTAAAACTATTTGTTTTGTTTATGAAAATGCTTTCATAAAGAAAACCTTGAGAAAATGTTTGGACCAAACCTACTGACCAAAAGCACCAAGTATTGCAATAGCAACTCATTTGGTGAACCCTATAGACTAAAACCCTAGTAGACATATTTGAAATTGGTTTTTGAGGTGAAACCTTTTGCTATCAACTTTGCCACTTTGGTAAATGACCAATTTGGATCTTACAAAGTTTAGGAATCTAATAGAAACCCTTTTGCAAATGACTTTGCCATTTTGGTAAATGACCAATTTGGAACTTACAAAGTTTAGAAGCCTAGTGAGGACCATCCCTACATTAGAACCAACCTTTGCATGCCTATGCATGACTTTGCCACTTTACAAAAATGACCATTAGGTGTACCCAAATGTCTATGACCCACTGGGAACCACTATTGCAAACAAAGCAAAGCTTGGCATGCTTGCATGCATTTCTTTGACTTTGTTATTTTATGTGTGTTGATTTGCTTGATTGGTAGATTGAGTTTGTGCCTTGCTTGATTGATTGTAGTGACTTGAAGAGTGTGAGTGTTGCAAGGACAAGGAGTGAACTTATACCCTCTACCAAAAAGGCAAGTGATGCTTCATATCTTATGTCCTATTATTTTCAATATGCATTAGTGTTTTTGCCAAGTAAAACTTGCATGGTTTTTATTTTGCTAAGTATAGACCTTGCTATAGGAAATCTAGTAGATGAATCCTTAGTAGGATTTTCCTAAATTAAGAATCCTATTACTACCAAGCTTAGCCTAGCTAATAGAAAACTTGGGTGGGATATATATTCACACTATGAAAAATATTCTAAGTCTGAGGACTTGTGTTTTGTTTAATAAAACAACTAAGATTAATGAATCTCCTGGGTGGAATGGGATTGCTTGGTGGTTTATGTTGAGTGGTTCACAAGGCCAGGGACTGGCTTGTGTATCTCACTTGTGGATGGCCACCCAGGAAACAAAGAGATTTGAGATGTCAAATGTTGAGAAACTTCAAGTGCAACCACTTGGCATTATGGGCTCTGCCATGATCTTAGGATGCTGGAACTTAGTCTTTTGGACAGTGGGTGGTAGTGATTGATAGGTTGGAACGCGTCCATTTGACTAAGGAAAGGCTACTGAAGGATCATTCTTGGGAAACCAAGGCTTGTGGGGAAAGTGCACCACCTCTGCAGAGTGAAAAACCTAAGTACTTAGCCATGTCCCTGGTAAAGGACAATTTGAGCATCAAGACATGGAAGCAATCAAGAATCTCATCATTCCAATTTCTAAATTAAAACTTGTGGGTGAACAAGGGTTGTGTGAAATTCTTCAATCTTTGATGGAGAGATGGCTTGGTACAAGGATCTCAAAATCTTAGATTGGGAAATTGTTTTTGCCAAGTAAATCTTCAGTCTTTGATTGATAGATGCCCTGAGTGGATCTTCAGTCTTGATTGATAGATGCCTTGGAATTTGTTTTTGCCAAACAAAACTTATTTTCAAATGATAGGGAAAAATCTATTTTGAGCAATGCAAAGCCTCAACTCCACTTAGCCAAATGCATATAGATGATAGACTCCACTATACTACCAAAGTATCACTTGCCAATACAATTCAAATGTATTGACCCTTGTGGCTGTAACTTATTATGTTGCAGGTTTGATTGTTTTAGTGAAGATTGATTGATTAGGATTACAAAGTCTACAACCAAATACTCATCGCCATGGCACTTTGAAGATGAAGGACCCAATGCTTATAGTTATTCCGCTGCAATGTAATGTAAATAGCCAATGAGCTATGTTTGATGTAATAAAATTATGTTATTCCTGGTTATAAAGTTGTATTATGACCTTTGTTTCTCGATATTACATCTGAACTGTGGATGCTAGCTATTGATCCAGGGACTAGCATTGTAAACACAGGGGACTCAATCTTATTAAAGGTTGGGGATCTTACAGAATGGTATCAGAGCATTGTGTTGCCTGTAGGATTTGTAACCCTAGGATTGGACAAAAACCCTTAGAAAAAATAGGAGTTGTCTTATTCCAAAACTTATTTACAAAAAAAAAACAATCTTGTAAACTCTTTCCTCAACCATTTTGGTTTCAACTCTACTTCTCTTCTACTTCAAACTTAATGGAAAGCCTACCCCATGACCAAAGACTACACCATGTGCAAAGGACTTCTTCAACACTTTCAACTCTAATGACTTCAACTTCTTCAACATCTTCAACATGTACACCAAGGACTTCAACTTGGATACCACTAAAGAATACAAGTCTTGAGTAAACATTTCACTTGAAGGCTAAGGAAACACAACTTAGAAGGAGCCATCAACATCTTTGAAGTATTTGTGACCAAAAGACAAGAATTCTCCAAGGAAACAAAGATCTCAATCAAGAAGAATCAACCAAGAAGGATGGAAAGATCACAAGTAAACCATGTAGATGGACCACCATATTTTAGTTAAGTCAAACCCACCAACTTATGTGGTGTAACAAAAATATTTTGATGCCTAAGTATGTGCTTGAAACTTGTTGTTTGAGTGAAATGTTTGGTTTGTGATTGCTTGCACATTGCTTGTGTGAATTGTGATGTGTGTGAATAGAAATATCACCTTAGAAAAACCTTTTGCCTATTCTAACCCTATCCAACCCAAACAGATGACTTCTCCAAGAGACTCCAACATCAAGGATGGTGACAACAACAACAACCAAGAGGTCAACATGAGAGAGCTCATAGCAACCCAACACCAATTGAGCCAACTAACAGCTCAGTTCATAGCCAACAATAGTGATAAAGACCCTACCTTGCAAAAGTTTTTGGAAGAACAATCCCAACTGATTCTTAAGGTGACTAATCAAATGATCAGCATGGAAGAAAACTATCCCAAAAGAGTGTATGACAACAAGGATGACAAGAACATTATGCTAGATGGAGCACCAGCTTGCAATATTTGTGGAGACAAGGATCATACTTCCAAGGAGCATGAAGATCAATGCCCCAATTGTGAAGAGGAACATCCAGTTGGCCAATGCCCAACATCTCAAGTTACTTGTCACCTTTGTGAAGGAAACGACCATGTACCTATCCAATGCCCCGTCTATGCCATTGTTGAACAAAGGAAACAAGAAGGATCCAAGTATGCCAATAATGATGATGACAAAGGAAAAGGACCACTTATACCCCCAAACAAGACAACCCAATTCAAAGGATCAAGGAAGCCCAAGAAACCAAAGCAAGACATGAGCCTTGTGCAATGTCGTAAATGTAAGGAAATGGGACACAACCCCAGTGGATGCCCAGAGTCCATAAAGAATAAAAGGATGGACCAAGTAGTGTGCAACAACTGCAAAGATCTAGGCCATTATGTAGCAGTTTGTCCACAAGAGCAACGTAAAGAACTCCAAGATATCCACTGTTTCAATTGCAAGGAACCAGGACACTATGTAAGCAATTGTCCAGAAAAGATGAAGAACAAGATGAACAAGCCAAAGGAGAAACCCAACCTTATCCCATGAGTCAAGCATGGAAATAAAGGACACAATGCAGAAGTTTTCCTCAAGATTCCAAGCAAGCCAAGATGTAGTTTAGTTGGAAAATTTTTAAGGGTGGTAGTACCCTAGTTGTTTTGAACCTGCTTGTAACCCCTAGCCTCCCCAAATCTCGGGACGAGATTTCTTTTAAGGGTGGTAGCCTGTCACATCCCAAGATTTTCCAAATCTTGTAATGTGAAAATAAATTAAACAAAATAAATCTTTGTTGAAAATCAGGGTGAAAAGAAACTTTTGTTTCTAAAAGGAGACTTAAAATCCCATCTTGAACAAACTTTGGTAGAAGTTTGAATTCAACAAAAATCCAAATCAAGGGAAATGCATTCCTCAATGAATGTATCTGGAAATTTGAACATTTGGAAAGTAATCCAAAACCCTAGACCCTAATGGAATGAAATCATTTTCCAAAGTATCTCCAAATCTATGGATTTGATCCATACCAAATTTGATCAACAAATATTCACAAAGGATCAGGAAAGACCATAGAGATTGGTTTCACTTAGTTCGGAACCATCAACAAAATCTTAGGAGAATAATGAGAGAAGGAAATTGAAATTTCCAAAGTCAATAAAGCCCACACTAATTGGTGATCAAGAAATCCTAAAGGGATTTAAAAAGATAAACATTTATCAAAGGAAAATAAATTGTTTTGGAAACACTGTTTTAGATCTTTTAATAAAAGACTTTGGTTTCAAATGAAAAGATAAGCCAAATTAATTTTGGCCAAGCTTTTGAAATAAAATATTTTGTTTTGATAAAATGAGTAAAGGTTTATTTAAATAAAATAAAGGATCTAAATATCCAATTTTATTTAAGTAAAAGCTTTTCCCATTTTAAATAAACACCAAGTATTTTATTACTACTTTGAAATCTTTTATTAAAAGGTTTTGCTTTGATTAAAATGAGTAAAGGATTATTTAAATAAAATAATAAGGATTTAAATATCCAATTTTATTTAAGTAAAGGCTTTCCCATTTTAATTAAAACACCAAAACTTATTCATTTATTTAAATAAGTATCCAAGTATTCTTTTAAATTTTCAAAATTAAACCTTCTGGTTTGGTTTTGAAAATAATTGGAATTCAAATGGAAATACTATTAAATAAATCAAACCCTAATAACTAAAGATCCATTTTATTTAATTATTAAATGGATCCTAAAAATAAATAAAAATATTATATCATTTTGAGATTTGGATTATGTTGCCAGCAGAAACAAATTCAAATGAAAAGATTTTTGTTTGAATGTTTTGAATCTTGATTTAATTGTTTGAATAATTGTTTGGAAATTGAAAACAGAAAAAGAATTAGAAAAAGAAAAAGAGAGCGGAAAAAAATAGGAAAACAGAGCAGCCCAATAGGCCCAATTCCAGCCAGCTCCCTCCCCGAAGAAACCTTTTCTCACTTAAACCGCACCCACACAGACTAACAGTGGCCCCGAATCCCACTCTCCCCCTCACCGCCAGTAGGCTCATATCAATGTTCTCTTACCCACGCCCGAACTGTTTTTCTGCATTAAAGAAACCCACACAATGACCGTGGACCTCCCCTCCTTTCTTTTTCCCACCGATCACGGACCCCCTTTCCACTGTTCTCCTTCCCACCGCGACCAGTTCTTCCTCCTCTCGCTGTTTCTGCTGTAACCCAGCATCAATTCGCCATAATGCCGCCTTCCTCCCCTGACGATGCCCATTTAACCGCCTCCCTCTCCTCTGTCATTTCCTCGGATCGCCTCCCTACCCAGCCGCCTCAATTTTTCCCGAGCCACCTCTGTCCAAGATGTTCCGGTGATGATTCCGCGAAACCAAACCTCCCTTGCCTCATTAACCACGCGCATACTCCACGCATCCAGACGCATATCTGCGTGCTCTCCGCTCATCCGCGGGTGCCCCAGAAGCTCGACTTGACGACGACCACCGTCGCCACCGTGCCTCTTTCTCCGACGAGCTCCACGGTAGCTTCCAGCCCTCTACTTTTCGATGATGCACCTAAGACCAGTGACTTCTTCCGCAACTAACGCCCGTTATCGTGACCTAGCTTCCGCCGTGGCGTCGCCTCCATCGTCGACGAAGCACCCGCCGTCGCTTCTTCTCCGCAACGTTTCCGGTAAGCCTCGACCCGAGCCCTCTCGTTCATGCTCACAACTCCGCCAAGATCTCTGCGTCTAACCCTGCCTCGGTCTGTCTCTCTTGATCTCAGCACCGTCTTCGACCGTGATGAGCCGAGCCTGACGCCGCCCCTCTACTCCGGCGAGCAATCGCAGACGAACCAGAGCGCCTCGTCGAACTGCAGTACCTTGAGCTTCGCCGTGACCCCCGAGCTCGGTGAGCAACCCTCCTTCTCCTCACCCCCTAGCATCGCCTCCGTCACCGATCGATCACTTCCGCCGGTGCCACGCCGCGCTGCTTAGTGGTCAAACGCCTGTTACCGTTAGATGCAGATCCATCTATGATAGATCACTTAATCGCGAAGAGGTACGCTCGTGACCGCACGATTAGATTAGATCCAACGCTCCACAGCCACGATCCGGTACCGATCACCAATAGAATTACGCTGTCGTCGAAGATTTCGTTTAAAAACAGATTTGAAAACAGAAACTTTTGCAAACTTCAAACCTTTGTATCTTTTGATCCACACGTCCAAATTTTACAAATTTGATGTCGTTGGAATCAGCAAGACAAGCCCTAACCAACCCTGCCCTTAGTTTAGCAAATAGTATCTGTTAACTTGTTTAACTTTGCAGATTCATTTGAATGCTTGCTAACATTAGAAAAATCATTTAAAAATGATATTTAGGTTAAAACCTTTGCCAATTAGTTTGTTGTGACCTTGCTGACCATAGGAACCAACCCATAGTTTGGAAAGTGATTTTGGAAAAGAATAGAATGGATTAATTAGTTTAGTCCATTTCTAGCTAACTAAAACTATTTGTTTTGTATATGAAAATGCTTTCATAAAGAAAACCTTGAGAAAATGTTTGGACCAAACCTACTGACCAAAAGCACCAAGTTTTGCAATAGCAACTCATTTGGTGAACCCTATAGACTAAAACCCTAGTAGACATATTTCTTCACCACATAAAGTGACCAAATAGGTGCCTTGTTTTGAAATTGGTTTTTGAGGTGAAACCTTTTGCTAACAACTTTGCCACTTTGGTAAATGACCAATTTGGATCTTACAAAGTTTAGGAATCTAATAGAAACCCTTTTGCAAATGACTTTGCCATTTTGGTAAATGACCAATTTGGAACTTACAAAGTTTAGAAGCCTAGTGAGGACCATCCCTACATTAGAACCAACCTTTGCATGCCTATGCATGACTTTGCCACTTTACAAAAATGACCATTAGGTGTACCCAAATGTCTATAACCCACTAGGAACCACTTTTGCAAACAAAGCAAAGCTTGGCATGCTTGCATGCATTTCTTTGACTTTGTTATTCTATGTGTGTTGATTTGCTTGATTGGTAGATTGAGTTTGTGCCTTGCTTGATTGATTGTAGTGACTTGAAGAGTGTGAGTGTTGCAAGGACAAGGAGTGAACTTATACCCTCTACCAAAAAGGCAAGTGATATTTCATATCTTATGTCCCATTATTTTCACTATGCATTAGTGTTTTTGCTAAAGTAAAATCTTGCATGGTTTTTATTTTGCTAAGTATAGACCTTGCTATAGGAAATCTAGTAGATGAATCCTTAGTAGGATTTTCCTAAGTTAAGAATCCTATTACTACCAAGCTTAGCCTAGCTAATAGAAAACTTGGGTGGAATATAATCACACTATGAAAATTTCTAAGTCTAAGGACTTATGTTTTTGTAAAATAAAACAACTAAGTTAATGAACCACCTGGGTGGAATGGAAGGAATGGCTTATGTTGAGTGGTTCACAAGGCCAGGGACTGGCTTGTGTATCTCACTTGTGGATGGCCACCCAGGAAACAAAGAGATTTGAGATGTCAAATGTTGAAAAGCTTCAAGTGCAACCACTTGGCATTATGGGCTCTGCCATGATCTTAGGATGCTGGAACTTAGTCTTTTGGACAGTGGGTGGTAGTGATTGATAGGTTGGAACGCGTCCATTTGACTAAGGAAAGGCTACTGAAGGATCATTCTTGGGAAACCAAGGCTTGTGGGGAAAGTGCACCACCTCTACAGAGTGTAAAAACCTAAGTACTTAGCCATGTCCCTGGTAAAGGACAATTTGAGCATCAAGACATGGAAACTTCAAGAATCTCATCATTCCAATTTCTAAATTAAAACTTGTGGGTGAACAAGGGTTGTGTGAAATCTTAAATCTTTGATTGGTAGATGCCTTGAGAGGATCTTCAATCATTGGTTGAGAATTTGTTTGTGGAAATAACACACATGCAATGACTCTGGTTGTTGTTCGTGAAAAGAACACATATGCAATGACACTGGTGGATCCATGTGTGTTCTCTTTAGAGAACACACATTTCAATGAAACTGGTAGATCCATATGTGGTATGAAAAGAATGTACATGCAATGACTCTGGTTGTTGTTACTAAAAAGAGCACACATGCAATTACACTAGTGGATCCATATGTGGTATGTGAGAAGAACACACATTTCAATGACTCTGGTTGTTGTTACTAAAAAGAACACACATGCAATGACAGTGGTGGATCCATAGGTGGATTGTGAAAAGAGCACACATGCAATGACACTGGTGGATCCATATGTGGTATGTGAAAAGAACACACATACAATGACTCTGGTTGTTGTTAGTGAAAAGAACACACATGTAATGACGCTTGTGTATCCATGTGTGGTCTCTGAAGAGAACACACATTTCAATGACACTCGTGGATCCATATGTGGTATGTGAAAAGAACACACATGCAATGACTCGATTGTTTTTACTAAAAGAACACACATGCAATGACACGTGGATCCATAGGTGGTATGTGAAAAGAACACACATTTCAATGACTATGGTTGTTGTTACTAAAAATAACACACATGCAATGACACTGGTGGATCCATAGGTGGATTGTGAATAGAGCACACATGCAATGCCACTGCTGGATCCATATCTTGTTTGTGGAAATAACACACATCCAATGACTCTAGTTGTTGTTAGTGAAAAGAACACACATGCAATGACACTGGTGGATCCATGTGTGGTCTCTGAAGAGAACATACATTTCAATGACACTGGTGGATCCATATGTGGTATGTGAAAAGAACACACATGCAATGACTCTGGTTGTTGTTACTAAAAAGAACACACATGCAATGACACTGGTGGATCCATGTGTGGTCTCTGAAGAGAACACACATTTCAATGACTCTGGTTGTTGTTACTAAAAAAACACACATGCAATGACACTGGTGGATCCATAGGTGGATTGAAAAAAGAGCACACATGTAATGACACTGGTGGATCCATATTTGGCTTGTGGAAATAACACACATGCAATGACTCCAGTTGTTGTTAGTGAAAAGAACACACATGCAATGACACTGGTGGATCCATAGGTGGATTGTGAAAAGAGCACACATGCAATGACACTGGTGGATCCATATGTGGTATGTGAAAAGAACACACATGCAATGACTCCGGTTGTTGTTAGTGAAAAGAACATACATGCATTAACACTGGTAGATCCATGTGTGGTCTCTGAAGAGAACACACATTTCAATGACACTGGTAGATCCATATGTGGTATGTGAAAAGAACAGACATGCAATGACTCTGGTTGTGTTTACTAAATAGAACACACATGCAATGACACTGGTGGATCCATAGGTGGTATGTGAAAGAACACACATTTCAATGACTCTGGTTGTTGTTACTAAAAAGAACACACATGCAATGACACTGGTGGATCCATAATTGTGAAAAGATCACACATTTCAATGACACTGGTGGATCCATATGTGGTATGTGAAAAGAACACACATGCAATGACTCTGGTTGTTGTTAGTGAAAAGAACACACGTGCAATGACATCAGGATCCATGTGTGGTCTCAAGAGAACACATTTCAATGACTCTGGTGTTGTTACTAAAAGAACACATGCAATGACATCATGGATCCATATGTGTATTGCTAAAAGAGCACACATGCAATGACACTGGTGGATCCATATGTGGTATGTGAAAAGAACACACATGCAATGACTCCAGTTGTTGTTAGTGAAAATAACACACATGCAATGACACTGGTGGATCCATGTGTGGTCTCTAAAAAGAACACACATTTCAATGACACTTGTGGGTCCATATGTGGTATGTGAAAAGAACACACATTTCAATGACTCAGTTGTTGTTAGTAAAAGAACACACATGCAATGACACTGGTGGATCCAAAGGTGGATTGTGAAAAGAGCACACATTTCAATGACTCTGGTTATTGTTAGTAAAAAGAACACACATGCAATGACACTGGTGGATCCATGTGTGGTCTCTGAAGAGAACACACATGCAATGACTCTTTTGTTGTTAGTAAAAAGAGCACACATGCAATGACACTGGTGGATCCAATGGTGGATTGTGAAAAGAGCACACATGCAATGACCTGGGTTGTTGTTAGTGAAAAGAACATACATGCAATCACACTGGTGGATCCATGTGTGGTCTCTGAAGAGAACACACATTTCAATGACACTGGTGGATCCATATGTGGTATGTGAAAAGAACACACATGCAATGACTCTGGTTGTTTTTACTAAAAAGAACACACATGCAATGACACTGGAGGATCCATAGGTGGATTGTGAAAAGAGCACGCATGCAATGCCACTGGTGCATCCATATTTGGTTTGTGGAAATAACACACATGCAATGACTCTGGTTGTTAGTGAAAAGAACACACATGCAATGACACTGGTGGATCCATGTGCGGTCTCTGAACAGAACACACATTTTAATGACACTGGTGGATCCATATGTGGTATGTGAAAAGAACACACATGCAATGACTCTGGTTGTTGTTAGTAAAAAGAACACACATGCAATGACACTCGTGGATCCATAGGTGGTATGTGAAAAGAACACACATTTCAATGACTCTGGTTGTTGTTACTAAAAAGAACACACATGCAATGACATTGGTGGATCCATAGGTGGATTGTGAAAAGAGCACACATGCAATGCTACTGGTGGATCCATATTTGGTTTGTGGAAATAACACACATGCAATGACTCCAGTTGTTGTTAGTGAAAAGAACACACATGCAATGACACTGGTGGATCCATGTGTGGTCTCTGAAGAGAACACACGTTTCAATGACACTAGTGCATCCATATGTGGTATGTGAAAAGAACACACATGCAATGAATCTGGTTGTTGTTACTAAAAAGAACACACATGCAATTACACTGGTGGATCCATGTGTGGTCTCTAAAGAGAACACACATGCAATGACTCTGGTTGTTGTAAGTAAAAAGAGCACACATGCAATGACACAGGTGGATCCATGTGTGGTCTCTGAAGAGAACACACATGCAATGACTCTGGTGGATCCATGTGTGGTATGTGAAAAGAACACACATGCAATGACTCTGGTTGTTTTTACTAAAAAGAACACACATGCAATGACACTGGTGGATCCATATGTGGTATGTGAAAAGAACACACATGCAATGACTTCAGTTGTTGTTACTAAAAGAACGCACATGCAATGACACTGGTGGATCCATAGGTGGATTGTGAAAAGAGCACACATGCAATGCCACTGGTGGATCCATATTTGGTTTGTGGAAATAACACACATGCAATGACTCTGGTTGTTGTTCGTGAAAAGAACACATATGCAATGACACTGGTGGATCCATGTGTGTTCTCTTTAGAGAACACACATTTCAATGAAACTGGTAGATCCATATGTGGTATCTGAAAAGAACAGACATGCAATGACTCTGGTTGTTGTTACTAAAAAGAGCACACATGCAATTACACTAGTGGATCCATATGTGGTATGTGAGAAGAACACACATTTCAATGACTCTGGTTGTTGTTACTAAAAAGAACACACATGCAATGACAGTGGTGGATCCATAGGTGGATTGTGAAAAGAGCACACATGCAATGACACTGGTGGATCCATATGTGGTATGTGAAAAGAACACACATACAATGACTCTGGTTGTTGTTAGTGAAAAGAACACACATGTAATGACACTTGTGTATCCATGTGTGGTCTCTGAAGAGAACACACATTTCAATGACACTCGTGGATCCATATGTGGTATGTGAAAAGAACACACATGCAATGACTCTGATTGTTTTTACTAAAAAGAACACACATGCAATGACACTGGTGGATCCATAGGTGGTATGTGAAAAGAACACACATTTCAATGACTATGGTTGTTGTTACTAAAAATAACACACATGCAATGACACTGGTGGATCCATAGGTGGATTGTGAATAGAGCACACATGCAATGCCACTGCTGGATCCATATCTTGTTTGTGGAAATAACACACATCCAATGACTCTAGTTGTTGTTAGTGAAAAGAACACACATGCAATGACACTGGTGGATCCATGTGTGGTCTCTGAAGAGAACATACATTTCAATGACACTGGTGGATCCATATGTGGTATGTGAAAAGAACACACATGCAATGACTCTGGTTGTTGTTACTAAAAAAACACACATGCAATGACACTGGTGGATCCATAGGTGGATTGAAAAAAGAGCACACATGTAATGACACTGGTGGATCCATATTTGGTTTGTGGAAATAACACACATGCAATGACTCCAGTTGTTGTTAGTGAAAAGAACACACATGCAATGACACTGGTGGATCCATAGGTGGATTGTGAAAAGAGCACACATGCAATGACACTGGTGGATCCATATGTGGTATGTGAAAAGAACACACATGCAATGACTCCGGTTGTTGTTAGTGAAAAGAACATACATGCATTAACACTGGTAGATCCATGTGTGGTCTCTGAAGAGAAAACAAATTTCAATGACACTGGTAGATCCATATGTGGTATGTGAAAAGAACAGACATGCAATGACTCTGGTTGTGTTTACTAAATAGAACACACATGCAATGACACTGGTGGATCCATAGGTGGTATGTGAAAGAACACACATTTCAATGACTCTGGTTGTTGTTACTAAAAAGAACACACATGCAATGACACTGGTGGATCCATAATTGTGAAAAGATCACACATTTCAATGACACTGGTGGATCCATATGTGGTATGTGAAAAGAACACACATGCAATGACTCTGGTTGTTGTTAGTGAAAAGAACACACGGCAATGACACTGGTGGATCCATGTGGTCTCTCAAGAGAACACACATTTCAATGACTCGGTGTTGTTACTAAAAGAACGCACATGCAATGACACTGCTGGATCCATATGTATTGCTAAAAGAGCACACATGCAATGACACCGTGTATCCATATGTGGTATGTGAAAAGAACACACATGCAATGACTCCAGCTTGTTGTTAGTCAAAATAACACACATGCAATGACCTTTGGTGGATCCATGTGTGGTCTGAAAACACACATTTCAATCACATGAGGTGGATCCATATGTGGTATGTGAAAGAACACATTCAATGACTCTTGGTTGTTGTTAGTGAAATATTACCATCTGATATTTCTTGGTGGATCCATGGGTGGCATGTGTGAAGAACTTTTACATGCAAAATAGCTCTGGTTGTTGTAACTAAAAAGAACACACATGCAATGGCCTTTGGTGGATCCATGGGCGGATTGTGAAAAAATTTTATTGTGACAACTGGTGGATCCATAGGTGGTATGTTAAAAAAGAACACACATGCAAAATGACTCTGGTTGTTGTTACTAAAAGAACACACATGCAATGACCTGGTGGATCCATAGGTGGATTGTGAAAGAACACACATACAATGACACTAGTGGATCCATGGGTGGTATGTGAAAAGAACACACATTCAAAATGACTGGTTGTTGTTACTAAAAAGAACACACATGCAATGACACTGGTGGATCCAT